>JAQPPZ010011346.1:0-44950 GCA_028583015.1 Wollemia nobilis | reverse complement strand
TGAAAAATGACTCCTTTGGCAATATCAAAAGATGTGATAAGTGTCAAAAGCATGACAACCTTATCCATTATCTATCTTAAGTTCTCCAATCCTTGACCTTATCATATCCTTTCTCCATTTGGATATTAGACATTATTAATAAGATAAACCTTGGTTCATCTAATGGACATATGTTTATTATCATGGCTATTAAATACTTCACCAAGTGGGTCAAAGTTATGGCCTTAGCCTCAACCACTAGAGTATAATATTCCAAGTTCATACTTAACCATACCTTTAGTCATTATGGCATCCATCATATTATAATCTCAAATAATGAAATACCTTTTAAGAAAAAATATCTTGAATATTTGTGATAAATACAAGATTTGGTACAAATTGTACACCCCTTACTATCTGAGTTTGAATCCATTTTCTCATTCCACTCATAATTGTGCGATCCTAAAAAGCATACACCTGATTTATTTGCATCATTATATCAAGCATAAAATCATGAAAGCATGAAATACAATGAATTAAAAAAACATAATATCTCTTCTTATTAATTCATATTGAAATTCGATTACAAATAGGTCCCTCTTAGGGATACCAAATGATTGATACAATGATTACAAATATGAAAAATCCCTAAGTGGGGATGGTGTAATCCACAGGATTCTTAGATTTGACATGAACTTGCTCAAGGGCTTATAGATACCTTCTTCTCACTTGCTTGGAGGGATTTGATGCCAAAGATGCTTTGAATTTATCAAGAACCTATGATCTACATTCAAGAAACAACATAGAGTGATTAGTAGCATATGAGGCCTCTCATGATGAGGCTCTTTTCAAATATTTGCATGTAATATGATAAAGCTTGCAATAAAGCATGAAAATATGTAAATATAAGAAAATATGCATGAATAACTAGGAAATCATCATACAAATGCAATGGAAAAGATAGATCTACTCTAATCTAAGTTGATAAAGTAGAAGTAATAAGAAATCTATGCTAAAACTAAAGAAATGGTGACTCAAACCCTAGTCATTGTCGCTCAGAGTGGTCATGCCTATAGGCCACTATCGAAGATAGCGATTGCTAACTATGATTGTTTACCTCAAAAACTAGGGGTTATGACACTCAATTATTCATCCAAATTGATGTTCAAGGGTCACCTTCATGTCTAGAGATGGAATAGTGGTGAAAATCATCAGGATTCACATTAGATTGAAGTGAATTTGTGATGTGTGCTTCTCAATCCTTCAAAATCTCCTTGGTTGGTTGTAGGCTTGGTAATCTGCAAATGGGTAGCACTTCGACTCTCCTTAAGGGTTGCCAACTCATTTCTCACTTAGACAGGGCTTTGCTACATAAAATTTTGGATTCCATACTTGTTTTTTGGAGGGTGTATATTTAGGCCTCCCAAATTTTAGATCTTGGCTTTTTGGAGAAGCCAATATCCATATTTGCATTAAACAGGTCATCAGGGGGAAGGCCCAATTCTATAATTGCATGGGAGTGGCAATTAGGAGGAACTCTAGGAGATTCACACCCAAAAATTCTTGAATCCAATGTAAGTTTAGTTATCATGTGTGATTCAGATCCGCATCCATGGCTAGCTTCTATTTCAGTGCTATTTGTTATCCAAAAAAATGGCTAGCCATGGTCGCTCTAAGCTTTAGCAACCTATAATTGCAGCCACTTTGGTCGATAGTGGTTGCATATAAACAAGTCATAACTACTCCTAGTGAGTGGTTAGAACCACTACTAGTTCTTGGAGAGGTCCAAGATCAGTTATATGGTCTATGAATATTCCCATATGAGTAGTGTCCTAAACATGACGTGTTTTATGTGTATACAATAATAATTTTATTCCATTCACTAATTTGAAAAGCTGATTAAAGCCTTACCTCTAACAAAATCCTTGTCAAAATTCAAGAATCTCATTAGCAAAATTGGTAGATATTGACATCTCTAGTTGTATCTAGCCTTATGAGAATATTGTGCTAGTATTAGAAATCCCACTGGCATGACACCCTACACTTTGATCTATAGAATCAAAGTAGTTTTCCAATTCAAGCTTGAGGTTCCTTCTTTTCTCATTTTGTTGCAAGTTGTCTCTATTGAGGATAAATATTGTCTTATTAGTATCAACTAGCTGGAATTGTTTGATGAAAAGTCGATCCATGCCTTACAACACCTAAGGGTCTACTAGTAAATGCTTAAACATACCTATGGTGAGTAGGTATGATCTCAATCCTTCAAAATTGGTGATTTTTTTTCTCAAATGAAATTAGAAAAATACCAACACAAACACTAATCTTAAAGATAAATTTAAGCCTAGTTGATTAGGTACATACATTGTAACTTCTAAATATGTTAGGTACTTATCGCCTCATCACACTTGATGGAAAAGGACTTAAAGAACCAATAAAAATAATACATATTAAATGATATTATGTTTAAATTTGCATCAACTGCCTATTTACTTTTAGCTATTTACTATGGTCTACATGTATTTGCCTAACTTCATATTGACTTGTATGCACATGTTTTTCTATGCTTGGACTTCCTATAGAGCAGGATTCCTATAGCATAGAGAGTCAAAGATCTATGGTGATATGAAAATTATGATCCTTGATAGGATAGTTTATTTTTATTGCTATGACATGACTAATGTGAGTAGATCCTCCCTAGTCCCATATTGTAAGTTAATCATGGATCACACAACATAGTTTTCTCTCATCTATCATAAGGTCTCTTATCTTCATCCCATAATATTTTACATATCTATCCTACCATATGATAGATACAATACTCTTCTCATCAACATATTATTACATGATGAATAGTAAAATATTATCAAGTGCTAATGGCAAGATCAATCCTATCATATCTTATTTCCTATACATCATCATGTCCTTGCCCTTTTCATACATCATGTGTGTGGGAAATATTTGTCATATTAGATTCCTCCTTAACTGGGGGTAAAATATATTCTCACATCAATAAATTAAATGATCTTTATGGCATTTATCTAGAGGTAAGGCATCATTACATGGTACATATAAAAATATGTCTTTAGCATTTGTATCAGAGGTAAATCCATTATCAAAATTCCTATATGACATTTGTCTATAGACAAAGTAGAATTCCTTTAGACATACACTTAAAGGTAAATCCATCAAAAAATATCGTGTGATATTTATCTATAGGTAAGTGAAAAATACTCTAGACATTTTTTTAAAGGTAAATCAATTGGAAGAAGTCATATATGATGTTAATCTATGGGAAAAGTATAAATCCTTTAGAAATTTGTTTAAAATAAAATCCACCAACATAATATCTATATATCTTTTGTCTATAAGCTAAAAAAATTCCTTTATACATATGTCTATGTGCGATGTTTGTCTATAGATAAAGTGAAAATTCTTTTAGACATTTATTTAAAGAAAAATCCACTAGCAAAAGTCTTATGTGATGTTTGAATTTAGGTAAAGTAGAAGTCCTTTAGACATTTTTTTAAATTCAAATCCACCAATTGGATACCTATATGACATTTGTCTACAGGTAAAGTAAAAATCCCTTAGATATTTGTTTAAAGAAAAATCCACTAGCAAAATGTTTGTATGACATTTATTTATAGGTAAAATGGAATTACTTTAAATATTAGTCTGAAGGCAAACCCATTAGACTAATTCCTCTATGAAATTTATCTAGAGATAATTTTATTTCCATTTGGTGCATCTATAAATTCCTTCCAAACATTTATTTTAAGGGAAATTTTTTTATAGCTTTCAAACTCTATCATAAAACACTCATGTGACACTTGTCTATGGCACCAAAAACACCGTATATATATTGTATCATAAAAATACCTCACAACAACATCTAAAGTCCCCTTTAAAAAATATTTACATGTATCATAACAATGCCTCACAACATTATCTAAAGTCATATTGGAAAAATATTTATCTATAATAGAGAATTTGTCATAACAATACCTCATGATATTATCTAAAGTCAGCATGTCTATTCATGTAACATATCTTGTATTATAGTAAAGCCTTATGAAATTAGTTAAATTATCCTTAGGCATATAATATATACAATCTTAATCACTACATCTATCTTACTCATATCATTTTAAATCCAAATATTCTCTAGTCTACTCATAAAATACTTATCACCCATAAATATTAGTCAACTAAAGCTCTAACACCAATATAATCATAATTATTATAAAAACCACAATATCTCATCATCGACATCAAGAATAAAATAAATTAACTCATTGTTATTGACATCATAATTAGACAATCGTAACAAAAGGTCATCATCAAACACATGAAATTAACACAGTATTATAATAATATCATTGTATATATAATATTCCAATGTATATGTACATCACTATACAATCATCCATCTATGGTATCAATATTAGCTACAAAAATCAGCCCTTATAGGGGTATCTAGCTTTATTATTAGTATATGAGGCTCGTAATCCTCCTCCAAGTAGTGGCAACATCCACATATATTTTTGTAACTAAAATTCATAAATTGTGATGGTGTCCATGTTATCCTAGTCCATGACCTAGTTGATAAAGGTAGCTAAGGATTTGTTATTACAATTATATGGTAGATGGATCTAAAGGAGGTTGACTACTCAACATCCACTATCAGTTGTTCCTACACCTATGTCAACTCTGTATATTACCACTATTATGTGGTAACCATCTAGTATCAAAGGATTTGGACTAGCTAACTATTGCCAACTCCACTTACTATTATAGCCTTTGTCAAAGCTGCATCCCTCTCCATAGACTTAGGATAGTCTATTTCATCATGAAGTTTTTTTGGGTAATCCTATTAATTTCCATTATCTAAGAAACTACATTTTTCTAATCTAAGTCTCTCTTTATCTTGGTTATTATCAGCATGGTCTAAATACTAGCCATCTAGTGGACTAGCGCATCTCTCTAAATCCATAGTAGACTAATATGACCTACTAGATCTTGCCTCACCTATTATGATCATTAGCATGACCATTGTTCCTCCTATTGTTATTTCTACCATCACCTTCATCTTCATCTCGTAATACTCATGGTACCATCCCAGTAGTGGTAAAACCACCTACTATTCTCCTAGAGGCCACCTCCTTGGCCACATCTACTCACTGATTCTTAAGCTAGCTATAATAACCCTTAGAGGATGAATGGTCTATTACTATCCCTAACCTAGAGTTAGAATAATTAACTTGTACATGTATATATTTATGTATGTATTAGGATTTGGCTAAGGCCCAAACCCCCACTCCCATGTAGACCTCCAATGCCAAATAGGCCATATGGGGATTGTGGGTCAAATTCATATCCCCATTCACAAGTTTCTTTCTTCTAGAATATTGAAAAAGGATTTTCTAAAGGTAATATAAAATAGCTAACACCCTAATGCTCTAGCCCAAACATAAGTTCCAAAGTGATTAGGCACCCTTTCGAGAAATTGAAAAAGTTCTAAAGGAAATTTAAAAATGTACAAAGCCAGAATTGAATCACCCTAGATCAGTTTTAACAATGACATAAATGCAACAACCTAAAATACCAAAAACATGATTATATGTCTAACAAGAAATAAATCCAAACTATTATAATAGAAGGTATGACCCCAATGTCATTCAAGGAATTAACCCATTGCATAAAATTAGAGTTGAACAATTCTAGGATTTTTAAGGTGACAACATCAACACGACACCTCAAAAGTCCAAAAATGCACAAACATACACTAACATTAAATAAAACCATACTAAGATAGCATAGCACATCTTCTTCATTGGTCAAAGGTACCACCCCTACACAATATGGAGTATAATAAGGCCATACCTCCTTGGATAAAGACATCAACTCTCATATATAAAATTCCAAAAATATGCAAGGATTACTAATAAAATACCGGCTCTAATTGGTATTTACCCTGAATTAGTCATTAAGCATCAATACCGGGAAGGAAACAAAGCTACGGACTGGCTTGCTAACAAGGGAGTCGATGAATCTGACATTCAAGTATGGAGAGACTCCTTTCCCATTGGCCTAAGGAACAATTCTTTAAGTGGCAATGTCTGCACAATGTGAGATGTTGTTAGGGGATTGGTTTGGGTTGCTCACGAAACTGGTCGCGATATCGCGACACCTTTTCACACCGGCCACATTTTTGCAACATGTCGCGATATCGCGACACTTTTTCTCTTCGGCCGTGTTTTTGCAAATACGTCGCGATATCGCGACACTTTTTCTCTTCGGCTGTGTTTTTGCAAATACGTCGCGATATCGCGACACCTTTTTCTTCTTCGGTCGAGATTTTGCAACTTGTCGCGATATCGCGACACTTCTTCTCTCCGGTCGCGCTTTTGCAACATGTCGCGATATCGCGACACTTCTTCTCTCCGATCGCGCTTTTGCAACATGTCATGATATCACGACACTTCTTCTATCCAGGCACGATTTTGCAACTTGTCGCGATATAGCGACACTTCTTCTCTCCGGCTGTGATTTTGCAACATGTCGTGATTTTGTGACACTTCTTCTCTTCGACCATGTTTCTGCAACTTGTCGTGATATCACGACACTTTTCTTCTTTAGCCGTGATGATGTAGCATGTCGCGATTTTGTGAAACTTTTTCTCTTTTCGGTCGTGATTTTGGAACATTTCGTGATATCGCGACACCTTTTCTCTTTGGTCGTGATTTTGCAAATTTTCGCATTATCGCGACACCTTTTCTCTTCGGGCACATTTTTGCAAATTGTCGTGATATCGCGATAACTTTTCTCTAGGCCACGGATTTGCAACTTGTTGTGATATCGCGACACCTTTTCCCTTTGGCCGAGATTTTGCAACATGTCATGATATCGCAACACTTTTCCTCTTTAGCCTCGATGGTGCAATTTGTCACGATTTCGCGACACTTTTTCTCTTCGGCCGCAGTGATGCAACTTGTCATGATATCGTGAAACCTTTTCTCTTCTGTCGCATTGCTACAACATGTCGCGATATCGCGACACTTTTTCTCTTCGACTACAATTCTGCATCATGTCACGATTTCGTGACACCTTTTCTATTCAGCCATGATTCTACAGCATGTCGCTATATCACGACACCTTCTCTCTTCGACAGTGATTTTGCAACATTGTCACGATATCATGGTACTTTTTCCCTTCGATCGAGACTTTGCAACTTGTCGCAATATCGCAACACTTTCTCTCTCTAGTTGTGATTTTGCAACATGTCACGATATCGTGACACTTTTTCCCTTCGACCAAAATTTTGCAACATGTCGCGATATCACGACACTTTTCCTCTTTGGCCTCGATGATGTATCATGTCATGATTTTGCGGCACTTCTTTTCTTCTAGCACCAACCTTGCAATTTTTCATGATATCGTGACACTTCTTTTCTTCTGGCAGCAACCTTGCAACATGTCGTGATATCACGACACTTTCTCTCCTTCGGCTGCGCTGCTGCTTATTGTCGTGATTTCGTGACATATTTTCCTCCTTTGGCTGCATTGGTGCAACATGGCATGATTTCGCGACATCCTTTCCTCCTTGCTTTATCCCTATGTTGTGGGCCACGAAAATGTAACTAGTCGCGATTTCGCGACACCTTCCTTCTTGTGGTGTTTTGCTTCCTCTTTGATCTTTAGATTTTGGGCCTCCTCGGTCGGCTTGGAAATCATGTAATAACCTCTTGTACAAGGTTCAGGGACCTTTCAACATCCTTTCAACCAATCAAAAAAAAAAACTAACAAAATAAAATCAAAGCTTCCTACCCAAAGATATTAATAAAGAAAAAGTTGCATAAAGCTAGGAAAGCCAAAATGCCATCCAAAAATGCATAAAATAAGATGTTATCCATCAGTGACATCATCAAGGCAATTTGAAAGTCTAGATTTGGTACAAAAAAGTTCCAAGCAACAAAAAGACTCAACATTGTCACAAGCCTAGTTTTGATACACCTCCTCCCAAAAATTCTCTATAAAATTGCAACTACCACAATAATTCTTAGTTGTCCAAGCCTAGGCCATTGAGCCTAAGCATAACATCTTTGATAGATGATTGATTCAACTCAGCCATTTATAGAAGATAATTGAATATCCATAGACTAGATTATATAACACATTGAAATTCAAATGAAAGATGAAATTTGAGAAAGCCACATAAACAATAAACTAGTGTGGTTTAAAAATGATAATCTCCCTAAAGTTTTCTTTGCTAGGCTACATTTTTTAACAAACCTATAACTATATTGTAAATCTTATGCTACAAGATTCAAAGAGCATTTTATAAATAGTTATATATACCTCAATATAAGGGTTGGCTCTATAGCAATTTTCGTAAGTGTATGTTGTATGACTTCTACCAATTAATGAAACTAAAATTTTTTTGGCCTCTATTGTAATTGTGATTCCAGGTTCTTATGAATAAGTGCTTATGTTTTAATTCATTTTTATTATACTTGTGATTATTTTATTCTGTTAAGAAAAATTTTATGCTTTGGATCACCATTGGAATGTTTTTCATTAAGTTTTTACAATGTTTACAGCATACAGTAAGAGTTGGATAACTCTAATTTACATTTGGTAGTGGATGGTCTATTAAGTTCTAGTGAGAATTTATTGTGTTTATATTGGATTCAATATATGCCCAATGTTGTTACACCATACCCCATCCACCATTCAATAATTACTTTAAACTCTCACTCTTCCCTAACTCTCCAACTTCTCACCTTTATCTTAAACCTTTGTTTTAATTTTGTAAGAATTTAAAAGAGTTGGTCTTCTATAGATATTAATTGAGAGAAATCTTGTTCATCCAAAATTAGCTAAATCCTAGGGCACTCTTCATAGGTTTAGGTATATTGTATACCAATAATTTATGTGGCATGTTTGATGGGATGAATTATGGAAATTTTCCCTTATATTTGATTGAGTAGAACCTTGGTGAAGTTCTACCCTCTAAGATCACTCAAATTATTCACCTAGTAACTTTTATAAGTTAAAATCAATTAACAAATACCCAGATGTTATTTTGTTCTAGTGTATCATGTTTTTATGATAACAAGGTTAGCAACTAAGAAGCTTGATAATCCATTACTATTTCTTGAGTTGCAAAATTTTAGGTCAAGTAAAACTAGGTATATACCTCTTAATTCATTATTAGAGAGCATAGAATCCACATATTCTAGTCCTCAAGAATTTCTAGAAACATCTAGTTTTGAAACCATGGCTCAAAATCAGAAACAAACTCCTTTGAATTTCCATGAATAAAAAACCATTGGGCCACTTAGTTTGGTATACCTCAATGAAATTACTTAGGAAGCTCTCAAAATTATACCCACCTATGATGGTATAGAAAAAATGACATATGAACATTGTCAAGATATGATTTCATTGGCCACAATTCATAATATATGAGAGGAAGATATCATGGTTTGATTTCTTGACTTGTCCTTTAGAGGAAAGGTCTTGCATTGGTACCATACTCTATAATATGGAAGTATTCATTCACAGGTTGAATTGGCTTGACCATTTTTCAAATACTTTAATGAGTTGTATGACCCTTTCTCACTACTTACTCAATTCACCATTACTTAGCAACATACTCAAGAGATCATCACTAATTTCAACATCAAGTTTCATCAAACCTAGAAAAGAATCCCTCAAGATATTAGGCCAAATGTTCCTTTAGCTTACATCTATCATATCATAGCCTTATATACCAATATAGGACTTTAGACATAATAATCTAATGTGACGATACTTCCTCAAGTTTATTAGGTCATTATAATTTAAAATAATGCTTTGATTTCTTTAGAAAGGCTACCCCCTAGGGTTGTTATGCCATATTTCCCGAAAATTTCCAAACCTACTCAATAGATATAAAATCCCATCATAATAACATATTATCCTCCTATAGATCATATTCCTACCCCCAAATAATTACCCCAATATCAACCTTCCTAGGATTACCTACCCCAGAGCCAAAAAAAACTTTGATAATGTAAGAAGTGCTAACTATACTAAAAACTTTAAGTAACAATATGATGACTATGGGAAAAAGAGAGGCTAAAAGATACCAACCCAAGATATTTACATATATTGTGAAAGATCAAAAACCTTCCACTAGCAACATAGTAGAATAAGTCAATGATGTCTATAGCTATCAAGGATCAGAGTCTTCAATTTCAGTGTTAGTGAACAATCGTTGGTGCATAGTATGTTGTGATCCCAATAACACCAATACCTGTGTAATGTACCAACATCAATCCTATTAGCTTTTGAGGATATATGCAGAAGGAGAGATATATCACAGGTCCTAATAAGATGCAAAAAATATGAGAGAAGGTAATTTTGCAATATGACTAAAATATACTATAAATAGAAAGTGGTGAAAATACAATGCAATATGGAGGTAATGGTCACTCCATTACTATAAGATACAGAATACATTGTACTCCATATAGGATTTCTACCACTATCTAGTACACTCTACTATAATTCACTTGATATGCTTGATATGTCTCTATGAGGCCCTTTATATAGGAAGAGAGATTCCTTGGCCAACACTCTACCTAGTTGTACAAGGGGACACCTTGCACATTACAACTTGCACATTTAAACTTGTGTATTTATTACATTGCTTGAAGTAAGTAGCTAACTTCCACCTAAAGTAATATCCTACTCTAAATATGTACCAAATGTGGTACATTTACATGACCCAAATGATGTAATATACTCTAACTCTAATACCCCCTTTTATTACATTATTTGGGTATTGGAGATTTTAATGTTTAATATGGATCTTTGTCTATGAATGCTCTTTGGTTTTATCATGTTCTTTCATCAATTGAATTTTATACTAGAATCATCCTCTATTTTTTTCTTCTTCTTCTTCTTCTTCTTCTTCTTCTTCTTCTTCTTCTTCTTCTTGAGAATGGTCTTGATCAGGTTCTTCTTTAGTTGCTTCAGTATTCATGTTATAGCTTCTTGTATTTTCCAATATTTTGTTCTTTGACATCATATGTCTTTGATGAACTAGTGATCTCATGATTTTGCATGTCTTAAGTGGATCAAAATTGACCCATTTTGTCTCCTTTGGATTTTTGTATGATCTAGTCCTCTGACCTTCATAAGTATCAAACTTGAGCTCATTGTTAGTAGATGCTTCTAGAACCAGTTTTTAAAGGTAGTAATCTATTTTGTGTAGTAATATTTCTTCATAGATTTTATAGTACTTGTGTTTATAGTAGCAGAAGAAATATGAGTGATTTTTCCCTTCACAATATTTGCATGGATGGAAATTCCAACAATTGATCTTCTCATGACCGTATTGATTGCAATAGGTGCACAATAGAGATGTTCTGACTATTTTGTAGTCTATATTAGGGATATCATGTTTATATATATCCTTGACTAGATCCTTAAACCATATGTGCACAATTGAAGCTATTTCATCTTTACTTCTTTGTATGTTGTCTTCTTGACCTCCCCTTTGAGTGTGATATTTTATATTTTCATTGGTATAGTTATCATCGATTTCATTAGAAGAATCTATTTTTCAGTAGCTATTTGTTTCAGAACTTATTTTCCATATTATTAATTATTTCTTTTCTTTTGCATTTTCCTTATTGTTATTCATTGTATTATCAATCATGATTTTAATCCATATTGGTATTTTCTCATTCCACTTCTAAGTGTATTGCTTAATGTGTTGGTAGTCATATTTATAGCTCCTTGGATTAGAGTATAAAATGCTTTTAATAGAGCATGTATCTTATGAGATAGAATTTTCTAAGTGGTCTACCTTATAAATCCCTAGTTTAGAGTATATGAGCTTGATTTGATAAAACCTTTTTAGAGCTTAGGTTTTGTAGGCTTCCTTATATCTCCCTAATTGAGATATGTGAATTAATTTGATAAAATTCTTGTAGAATTTATATTTTGTAGAAACCTTGACTCCCAAATGAATTGGGTACTTGATAAACTCTGATGGATGCTATTATTATCAACTTTTATAGAATGTCTTATGACTCCATAGTGTTTTTGGATATGCTATATGATTGATAAAGTGCTCTTTGAGAATAGTAGTTCAATTTTGAGTTGATTTTGTAATATTTTTTAAATGGAAAAAATCAACTTCTATTACACCTTATTACTCCTATTGAACTTAAGCACTTTCTAGTTTGATGATGTCCTAATGGTTAGATTTATTTTATCCCTTTAGTGTGGTTTTGATACAAGTATAAAAATTAATTTCCAACTCTTGATAATCCTTAATGAACCTCCCTTTATAGCCTTTGATATTTGATATTTAATGTTTCTAAATTCCAATAATTTATTTGCAGTATTCTCTTATAACTCCTTAATTTTGAATATTAGAAAACAATAATATTTGCAATAATAGGGTTTTAATTTCCAATTTGAAATTGTTATACGTCCTACTTTATTATTTGCAAATATTAATATTCTTGAAATTTGCTTGCTTAATATATTACTAATGCTAAATGGATTATTGCAATAGTAAATATAATGTACCCTTATAACTCCAATAAAACTTTAATTTATAGCAAGCAATAAATAATATGATATTTTACCTTACTAACCCTTCTAAATTATCTTTCCTTGACGTTGTGAGGTGGTGGATTTGAAACCATTTGGAATGTGGTGCTCATGGGCATTCAATGCCTTATTTGACTGGGATTGGTTTCTCCCTTTAGTAGTGCTTCTCTCCTCTATAAATGATGTTGATATTATCTTTACGGAATACTTGGTATATGATGAATATCCTCCACAAATGAGGCATTGGTATTGTTGGTCTATGACAGAATGATGCACGGGCTTGAATTAGCCTCTTCCCTATTAACGTGATTCATACCATTCAATGCTTTAATTTATTTGACCTTATTTGATTCTATTTATCCAATATGGGTGCCTTAAATAGGACTATTTCCTTGCTAATTAAGGATAAGTGTTACTTGATTGTTACTAAGTAGGCGTTGATATTTCAATGTACCTTTATGCAATGATGAGTTCGGTGATAACCTACCAAATATTTGTAACTCCCTTTTAGGTGAGCTCTGGATTGTTCATGAACATTGGGCACTTAGAAATATTATGCCAAGTGGCACTCAAGGCTTGTGCAAGTAATCCATTCTTATAACACTCCATGGATGAGAATTATAACCCTATCTTTGCATATATTTGTATTGTATGTTGGATTGCTATTTTTTTTTAAATGCAAGTGTTTCCTCTTTTCCTTTTGCATGAGGATAATGGGTGGCTCTAGTTGTAATACTCCAAGGTTCTATGGTGCTCCTAATATCAATCTTGTGGTAGCTTTTTGTGCTCCTTTTTGGTGGTTGATCTCTCCAAGTAATGGCCTTGGGTATAGCACATTTTCTTTGTTAATTTATACTTTTTTGTAGATTTTTTATCATCCCCTTGTGCTTATATTGATACATAGATAATCTCCTTCTATATGTTACCTTTTCTCTACATAGACTCAAATGATAATAGCTCTAATATTATAGGCAAAATACTTGTTTATAGTGCTATATTGGACGTGGAGAAATGGTGTTTTTAAAACCTTGATTTTGAAAAGTGTGAGCTCTTTGATGAATCTTTCCCCTTGTTCAAACATTTCCCTAATACTTCCTGAGATAATGGTTGTGTTGTTTCCTAATTTGAGATATTATTTTGGCCTTTGAAGAAATAGAAGATGTGCTTTGTAATATCTATATTTGCACCAATATGATGGACCTTTTTCTAATTTTTTTTTATTGAGGTAGCTCCTTAACTTCATTAATCCTCTTCCTTGGATAATTTTAATCCATGCTAATATGTTGATTTTAAAGTAAGGATTTTTGCACTTTGCACTTAAATGAAACCCTTATATATTCCTTGAATCTTGAGACTCACCAAGTCTTAAATTGAAGCTTCCTTAAAGCAATTTAATGGTGGCTTCCTTCTCCACCTTTAAACTTGTATTGGTGGCTTCTTTTGGCCACGAAATGCTACAAATTTTGTGCTAATTTTGTGCCTTTAACAATCAACACATAAACTAATTTCTTGATAGTAAGTAGTTAAAGATCAACTAGTATAGTGCTAATGGATTGATAATGAACTTTAATGGTAACAATAATCTCACCTTATTGCTCCTATAAATAAAATATCAAACTAATTTCAAATGCACTTAATAATTTTTGCAACATCTAAGAGTATTCTGTAAAGAACCCTTAATGAATAATTTGCAATTTTCACTACAATCAATATTGTAGGATGTAGTCTTCTTTTTTTCTAGATATATAATAGGTAGGTGATAATTTTATTTCTTTTAAAAAATATCCAACTCCTATTTAATGTGAAAATATATCTTATAATAAATTCTCCTTTTTGAAATTTCTTGAAGACTATAATATGAGCCCTTCTCCTTGCAACTTTAATCCAAATATGGTGCTTAATGGAATTTGATAATGAACCCTAATTTAAAGTTCAAATAATTGCACCCTAGTTGCTTATATTTAATGGCTTATGTAGTAGACATAGATCTTGGTGTTTGATTCACCAAGTTGTTGAATTATAATGGACGAATTCACAGCTTCTTTTTGGCTATCCAAAATAGTTTCTTGATTCACCAACCTTTTGTCTTGAAATTTCTATCTTAAGCCTAGAATTTGGTGGCTTGATCCTTCTAGTGATATTCTATTTTTGTTGTAGATTTAGATAAATCTTATCTCTAAATTGTGACTTCTTGTTGTGAGAAGAAATATCCAAGTCTATTGGATTTGGTAGGCTTCTTTTGTCTGAATCCTCCTTCAATATTCTTGTTAAATTTTGACTTCAAATAGGATCTTCTTCTTCTCAAGATTCTAAATGTCTTGAGGTCTTCATTGGATTATTTTTCTAGATATGGTACTCTTTGCCAAATTCTTCTTCTCTTAGGTTTGTTATCGAATGACAACAATTGTCCCAAGTCCTTCACTATCAAAAACTTCTCCTTGGTAGTGGATTTCTCCAATGAGTTCTTCTAGGAACTCTTTTTATGATGCTTTTGTGAGATCTACAACAAGGCTTTACAAGCTTTATTTTTTTTCTCTTGAGATCTCTCCATGGTCTTTTATATTGTAGCTTCTTTGGTCTTCCAACTAAGATATTTTATTCAACCTTATGCTTCTATAAGTGTTGGTGATGAGATCTTCTTCTCAAATATTTGAAATTTATTGCTTTTGGATTCTGTAATAGGACCTTGCTAGTCCTTCAATCTTCCAAGATTGGAAGTTATTCAATGAGATCTTATATGTATATTTTTAGCTTCTTCTTGAAAAAATATTCTATCTGTTGTTTCCAATGGGGTATTTTCTTAGACCTTTTCAATATTCACTAGTTTTTTAAAAACTAGTGGTATAATTTTTGTGCTGAGTCTTGGTCTTCACAATCTTGTGGAATGACTCTAGTTAATATGCAATTTGTAGTCTTCAATGGAGATCACTAATCTCCTATATTATACTTCTCATGAACTCTTCTCTGGAGTCTTCTTCTGAATTAGGAACTCTTCTCTGAAGTCTTCATTAGAATTAAGACTTCTATGGCCCTTTCTTCTGGATCAAGGCTTATTTGGTCTTTTCTTATGTGTCAAGGCTTCTATGGCCTTATCTTATGTATCAAGTCTTCCATGACATTTCTCTTATGCAATATGTATATCTTTAATCTTATATAGAGATAACCAATCTCCTATATCCTTCTTAACTTAACTTTTGGATTCTATTCTTCCTTAAGTATGCTATGAGGTTATTGAGGCCTTTTTTTTCTTTTTTGCAATCTGCAAAATTGCAACTCTTGTAATGAGACCTTTTTTCTAATTTCTTTGAAATATTCAATATTATCCATGTTCTTGCAAGTGTTGGAATGGTTTTAAGAAGATATTCTTCCTAACTCTCTTGTAGGAAGCTTCCCAACATTTTTCTAAATTTCCTTTTTCCTACAACAAGTTTTTAGAAACTAGAACAAAAGGATTTATAATTATGGAGATAATAATATTCACTCGTTGATTTATAAATCTAGTGGTATGAATTTTGAGTCCTACTCTTCACAAGTTTTGCCACAACTCTATGGAAATACTCTAGCCAAATGTAATCTTAGAATTTATGTAACTGATATTTATTTTAGTCCTTTCAATATTTCTTGTGAATCTCCCTAATTCTATTCTGATTCACTGTGGCTCTAATACCACTATTAGCTTTTGAGGATATATGCATAGGGAGATATCTATCACAAGTCCTAATAATATGTAAACAATATGAAATAAATTAATTTTGCAATATGACAAAATATACTATAAATAAAAAGTGGTAAAAATACAATGCAATATGGAGTTAAAGGTCACTCCATTACTATAATCTAAAGAACTACATTGTACTCCATAAAAGAGTTCTACCACTATTTAGTACACTCTTTTAATGCACTTGATCTATTGATATATCTCTATGAGGTCCTTTATATAGGAAGAGATATTCCTTTCCCAACACTCTACCTAGTTGTACAAGGTAACACCTTGCACATTACAACTTGCATATTGACACATGTGCATTATTACATTGCTTGAAGTAAGTAGCCAAATTACCCCTAAAGAAATCTCCTACTCTAACTATGTACCAAAGGTGGTACATTTACATGACCGAAATGATGTAATTTAATCTAACTCTGAAAAATCCCAAATCGTAGCTATAGAAGGAGCATAGAGGGAACAAAGTGGGTAGATAAATATGTTATAGAATGCATAACAAGTTATGGCTATGCAAGAAATTTTAAAGGAAGATTTCATATACATACTAACCAAGTTTAGAAAGAAACCACTATAGATAGATTTACAAAAATTAGGGGCATTCAAAGTTCCATCCAAATCACATAAACCAAAAGAGCAAGCAATGTTTTATTCTAGAAATCCCTCAAATTTGTTAGAGTTCAATAAAATTCATCTCCACAAAATCTATGAAAAGGACAATCAAATTCAAAACAAATCAAAGAAGCAAAAGATGCATCGCCGGATTCCAAGGAACAAGCTTGGGATAAATTAATATACCCTTTCATAACTAAACAATAAAGGATAGAAGCTACTCAAGAACTTGGAAATAATCTTAACAAACTAAGAAAAAATAAAAGAAACAACAATTTTTTTTAGGACTTAACATAGTTGAATAATTGAAGACCCCTACAAAGGCAAGTATGTACAATGCTTTTATGATCCATTAACAGGTTGACTTTCTTAGATCTTCATTAAATATTAGCAACTTTAGAGGTATAATAAGCTCAAAACACAATCTGGATCAAGATTTATTAGGTCTTGGAGCAAGAAAAAATAGACCCCTCTCTTTTTATATGTCCTTAGCATGGAAGGATGGATCATACATAATTGTATGATCGATTTCAAAGTTGTAACCATTGTTATGCCCAAGGTAGTATGTGAAGAAATGGGTCTAGAATATAATTTTTCATGTATTGGAGCCTTGTAATTGTATTGTGCCCTTGTTAAGATAGTTGTAATAATTAAAGATATTTCCATGACATTACATAGGGATACAGATATCACTATGATACAAGAAGCGATAATAGTAGATCTTGAAGCCTACTTTGGACTCTATCCTCTTGAGAGTTTACAACAAAATTGGGAGGTTACATGTACCTAGAGCATTCTCACATGATAATCCCATAAAAATGGATATAAATTAAATCTAAAAATAAAATTCAATATCATATCACATAGAGCGGATAAAATAAGAATGTATTAATGTTATCAGTGAAGAAATAGATCCATTGGAAGATATTTTGGAGAGACAATAGATGAATTTTCTCTTGAAAATTTTAATGCTATGATAAAAACTGAAATCAACATGTATCACATAAAAAATCTAGAACCATAGAGAATACCACTTATGATGAATCAGAAACTCCAAAAAATAAATATCTAGGAGCTTTACTTTGATGAGACTAGGTTCAAGAACAAACATAATAGCATTAATATCTCCTTTGAAAGGAATCAACAAATTTTCTTATAGAATAACAAGGAGTTGCACTAAAAATGCAACCAAATATGAAACTTTATGTCTTAGTCTGATGCAAGTAGAAAATGTAAATAAAAATTACTCTCCATATTCGAAGACTCTAAGTTCATAGTTAATCAAGTTATAAAAAAATGCAACAATAAATACCACTATTTAAAAGTATATTGTAATAGAGTATGGGATTTAATGGAAAGCTTTAAATATTTGAATATAAAAGCTACTCCTAGAGAACATAATGAGTTGGCTAATGCAATAGCTTCTCAGGGAGAAAAATTTGTACCTACCACAAACTATGGTAAAAAATTGAACAAAGTAAGGATGGTATTCAAACCATCAATCCTAGACAAATAATATTTTGAAAGTATTTAAAAATGATCAACTGATTGTCAAATTGTTAACAAGGAAAGTAGTTTATTACACACCCAGAAGAGATGCAACAAGATGTTGACCAAGGAGAAATAATCTAGCTAAATAATAATCATATACCCAAGGGGTTGATCACCTTGAAGAGATTTATTGATAAATATGACTAAACAATGAGACAAATGATGAAAATAGAAGAAAAAACCTTCTAAGAGGTTTATATTAAACTAGGTAAAAGTTTGAAGATCAGGGTATACTGCTTTGTAGAAGAAGTAGATGACATTATACTGGTATCCAAGTAGTACCAATATATAATAGCTAGGATTTATGATGACCTTTGAGTTTATGACAAAATTATCTTCTATCACACTATAGAGCTAACACCCAATGTTAAGACATTTTAACAAAAACAAAGACTAGTAAACCCCAAGATAGAAGTAATAATAAAACAAGAGATCCTCAAATTATTGAATCCTAAGACCATATATCCAATATAAAAGTCTACGTGGATGGAAAATATAGTGCCAGTATGGAAAATAACAAAGATATATGCCTTTGTGTATATTTCTAGAATTTAAATATAGCATCATTGAAGATCATTACCCTTTGCTATATATTTATTAGATATTCCAAGTTGTAGCAAGGGTAGAGAGATTTTCACTTCTAGACATTTTTTAAGGGTATAATCAAATATGGGTAAAAAATGAATACCAACATAAGACAACTTTTACTAAAAAATAGGGAACACTTGCATATCAAAGGATTTCATTTAGTCTATGTAATGCTAGAGAAAATTTTTAGAGGGTAATGGACTTTGATTTTCATGAATTGGTCAACAAAATAATCTTGATCTATCTAGATGACATGAAAATTTTCTCTCATGATAAACAAAAGCATCTAGACCACTAGCATTAGAATTGGTTTTTTAGAAGTGTCACAAGTTTGGGATATTTTTGAACCCTAAGAAGTCTATGTTTTCCATGCATGAGGGAAATTTATTGGGACATGTAGTCTGTTAAAAAAGATTAGCTATTCATCCAATAATAATTTGAGCTATCCTGGCTCTACTACTCCCCCTCAACAAGAAGGATTTATAGTCATTAATTTCGGTAGTCAAATCCATGATAGAAATATTGAAGAAGAATGCAATATTCAAGTGGATCCCATAGAGGAGAAAAGCATTCAAATGATTCAAACAAGTTATATTGTAGGCTCTCATCTTGGTCAACTTGGATTTTAATACAGATTTCATTTTGTATGTATATGGATCTCAAGATAGCTATGTTGTGATGCTAACCCAAAACGATAAAAATCAAGAAGAACATTTGGTATCTTTATTAAGCTAGACATTATGTGATTATCAAAACAACTACAAATTCATCAAAAAATATATCTTTTCCATCATGAAGTCACTCAAGAAACTCAATCATTATGTATCTTAAAGTAGGACCATAGTCTATGTAGTTCATTTAAATATTGGAAATTTTAATTTTCAAATAGAATTGGGAGAAAAGAGAGTTGTATGGATCACTAAAATATAAGAGTATGACATCAAAATGTGCCCTACTAAGCTAGTGAAAGAAAGAACCTTATTCCAATAGCTGGCTACTACATTAGAATATGAATATAATATGTGCATGAAAGAAAGCTTCAAAGTAGACCAAAGCATGAAATAAGTAAGTTGTATTGACAAATTAGTAAAATTACTTCTAAATAGGAATATGTCCAAGGGAATAAAATTCTTCATAAAGGCTTAGGTATAAATTATAAGCATTAAGGTCTGAGGTCTAGAAAAACTGGTTCGACCAAACCCCGTAAGGGGGGCGAAGGTCTAAGGTTCAAATATCGGGCCTCATCGGACTAAAAAATTATCCCTTTCCTGGTTCTTTCAATGGAATTAAATGATTAAAATTATTGTGGCATGGTGTTTATAGGGGTCGATTTCATAAAGATATGTGTGGCAGCTTTCGGGGTGAACAACATAGAATACTGTGGTGGCCATAAAAGTCAGATAGTCTACCCAGAGTCATGGCGGTTACTGATTCCACCATGTAAATTAAAATAGATAAATTATAAGAATTGAAACATATCATATTGCTAGAAGGTCTATTTAAAAATAATTTTAATGGGATTCTTCTTTGTTGAAAAAAAGTTGGAGAAAGATGAAAGAGTATTGAATGAGTTTCACTTAGGCTTATCTAGAGGAAATTATTTAGGGTAGACTATTGCTACTAAAATTATTCAAGTTTGATACTACTGGCCTACCATATTTGTAGATGCTTTAAGTATAGTTAAAGCCTACAAAAAATGTCAAAAATTTGTTAAGAAAATAAAAATCTTACACTCCCTTTACATCCAATTATAGTGAAAGAAATCTTATAACAATGTGGATTAGTTTTCATCATAGTCATAAAACTAAATTCATAAATAGGGAATAAGTATATTTTAACAATAATAGACTACTACATCAGATATGTATAAGCAGTCACTACAAAATCCATTAATCAAGATACAATTTCTTGGAAAAGTTGATCACAAGGTTTAGCATCCTAGACACACTAGTAGTAGATAATGGGTCTGCGTTCATAAGGGCTAAAATCATCGATTTTACAAGTAAATATGGAATCTACTTAAACTCATATTCAAGTAGCTATAAGTAGGGAAATGGATTGGCTAAATACACCAACAAGAACATTTTGAAAATCATCAAAAGAGTAATTAGGGTAAATAAGAAGAGTTGGCATCTACTACTTGACCAAGCTCTATAAGTAGATCGGATAATAGCAAAGAAAGCATTGAAAGCTTCACCATATTATTTGGTATATAGAAAATAAGTCATCCTTTCCTTACACCTTGAAATCCTTGCTATAAATTTGATATATCATAGAGAATTGCCAAATTTTAAAGTCATAGAGGTAACAATATGGTAGTATGTTTATAGAGGATCATGTCAATGTAATGTCATAGAGATTCCCCTATTACTTTTCAGATAATAAGGGAATAGAAACCTAGGCTCTTTCCTCTAAAAACTTGCATAGTAATTGGAATAATAATGCGTGGAAAAGAAGAAGAAAGACAAAGGGAATACAATAGCAAAGAACGAGTACTCGAGTATACCTCTTAGCAAAAATATGCTATATCAAAAACTCGATCATTATTTTGGTTGTAGATATCCTTCTTATATTTGTGGTAACTCTATAACTACATAAACTACTTTCATCTGAACTGTCCACTTGGCACCATCTCCTACCTTGTCATTGGTTGGGTGTTTGTACAACCTATCATTTAACTATCTCAAAAATAATATTCATTCCCAAAAATTGGTTGAAGTTCTACCTAGTTGTCATCCATATTCTCTTTCCCTTTGTCTCTCATTTTGGGCCTTGCATTGCTCATTTACTCATATGTCCTTTGACTTCTCTTTATCGCATCCTTTTCTTCGTGCCTAGCACCAACAAAGTCTGCCATGTATACCCAGATTTCCTCGTCAATCACACTAAGTGTGTTAATTCTGTAAAATACTCTTATTCCTTTGGTCTTGTCCTCTTTCAATACTATTTTTCTAATCTAGAAGAATCTAACTATGTCAATGGTGGTGGTCATCAAGGATATGAGTTGATCAGAGAGTTTATTTTCATTAATTTCCTCACACAAGGATTCTCAAATACCTTTAATGACTGACTGATTAAAACTTTCAGTGTTGAGTAATTTATGGAGACTGACATCAAGAGGTTTCCACTTGTTAACTATATCATTTTCCACATTCTCTAGCTCTTTAATTGTGTTATTCCATCGGGGTGTATCTGCCTTAGTGACTTTCTCATATTCTACTTGGTAGCTATGGCTTTTACCATCAATGGTGATGACCTGTTTTGATCTGACCTATTCATACTTAGTCTTACATTTCTTGTACACTAGGAAAATAGCCACCACATTTTTATTTGCCTCCTCAATCAGGGATTTTATTTTCTTGTTCACTTCTATTATCACCCTAAAATCCCTACAACAACTGTCAATTATTTCTACTTATGCTTCTATGATCTTGATCATATTTTATTTATACTTAGCCATAAGCACTAGAGCTTGTAATGGTTTATTTTTTGAAGGCACTTGCTTCCAATTCTTTTCTACTTCAGCTTTTAGTTTTTCATTCTCTACTTGTAACAATTTTGCTTTATATTTCCTAGTTGTCACTTCTTTCTCAATTGCCAATGCAAACTATGCATGTACTTACACTCCATGTTTTCATAAGGATACTATGTCTCCTCCTATATTTGCATTACCTGTACCAGGATTTATCTGAAGTGAATGCACCCCTTGAGTGGGAATGGTGATGGTAGTCTTGGAGGTAGGTTTTGAACTTGATGAAGGTGAACTTTGAACTTTGATCCTAGTCTAATATTCTATTACCCTGTCTTTTATTATTGCTTCGATATGCTCTTCCTCCTCAAAATTAAATTCTATGAAGTCCACTCTTCTGACTAGAGTGAAGCTCATAGGCTCACCAATACCCATTCTAATCTTGGCTCTCTTATAAGGATGGAAAGTTTGAGGTGTCAAGAATTACCACTTGGTAATCTCTGAAGATATCACTGAATCCTCTAGCCTTATGTATTCTTTCCCATGCTACAATAAATATTTTGATTTCCTTTTTTACCATGAAAGCCACTGGTATTGCTTGAGGAGAGCCTATGGCCATCTATTATAAATATCACAAGGCCATCAAATTTATTGCCAAGATTTCAATTGTGAAGTGGCTCGAGGTAGCAGAAGTGGGAATAATATATTTTCCTTTTCTTGTATTGGGATATAAATAAGTGGAAGAATCCCCTGCTACTTCTTTTGTTATTTGCATTTTTACCTCAACCACAATCTTGATTTGTTCAGGTTCTAAACTCATAACCTCTACAATGGGATCTGTAAAGTCTTTTAGTGGAATGATAGCCACATGGGGCATTATTTTATCTACTATGTCATGTATTACCATCCTAAGGTTGGAGTAGTAGTTCCATACTTCTTCTATATGAGTATGTGCCCGTAATAGGTTCTAGTTATTCCATATGTCTTCTAAATCCACTTTATTTTTGTGTGCCCACAAAAGACTTTTCTAAAATTCATCTTCTTTTTGTATCATCGATTTAGGATCAATGGCAATGTCTTTGTAATGGTCCTTAGGATAATACGACCTCTAGGTGATTTCTATAAAATGATAGGAATCCATGTGGGCAAGGCCCTCATAATTCTAGGATATCCTCTATAAACATACTACCTTCTTTTTCTTGGTGTAGTGACCCAAGGAATCCTAGATTATTTTCTCTTCCATATCAATCTGGATTTTTCTGCAAATTGCCTCACTATATCTAAGGTGGCTAGTGATTTTGGAATGAAAGTGGGCAAAAATTTGGGTGGCAATTTTCTCCTATACATCCTTATGAAACTACAGTGCTTAGTGAGAAAGAAATCTTCAACTTTCTTGTCTTCAAGATCCTTAATTATACTTAGGCTCATTTTTGGGGGTTCTTTCTCAGTGAGTACATGATACATGGATGCCAAAAATATTCCACAAAATTTTGAATAAGTAGAGGTGCCATCATAAATGCAAGGCAGTCTATCCTAGATAATTTCCCTTGACACACATCCTAACTGAGTAATCACGTTTTTTTGGAACTGTCCAATGACCAAATGGATGAGGAATGAGTAGTGTGAGAAATGGGGCATGAATTCTCTTTCTTTTGATTACCTTCTACAATTCTCTAAATTCTCTATCCATTGTCTCACACTTTATATCTTGCCACCTATACATTATCATTTTCTATATTTTGTTGCACTACACTCTCAGGTACATAACTTCGATGTTGATCCAGTTAAGTTCATCGATCCCATAACTATGTGTATCATGTCGATGTAATATCTAGCCCATTTGTGTATCATGTCAGCGTAATGTTAACATAATATCAGCATAATATCATCAAGATTTTGAAAAATTATTTTTCCTAAGAGGTATACTCGAGTGCCCATTCTTTGTTGTTGTATTCCCTTTGTATTTCTTCTTCTTTTCCACCCCTTATTATTCCCATTACTATGCAAGTTTTGATAGGAAAGTACTCAAGAAGCTGATATTATTTCCATACTATTGAGCTAGAGGTCTAGAGACTCGACTATTATGATATTCGAACGAGAAGAGTGAAAGGTCCTTGTTATGATATTCAAATGAGGATCTTTATTGTATTAATATTTCTAAGAGTTAAATGGTGATTCCATGCCAAATATTCATGTAATCATCTTTCAAATATTAATACAATTCTAGGCTTCTTTCTTATTACATATTTGTATTCAGTATTATGTGTGTCTTCATTATGAGTTACATTATTTGAATGCATAGTGATCAATTATTTTATTGGTTAATTTTTACGTTTATTATGATATTCGAATGAATGTAATTGAAATGATTATCTCTTTCTCCATTCTTTCTATTTTCATTAAATTATTGTTAAATATTTCTACAATAGCCCAAGGGATTAAGGCACCGATCATACATAAGGTATAATTAAACTTTTATTGTTTTAGCTTGGTCAAATTTATAAAATATTTTATTCACCACCATAAATATGGAAGAGCATGAACATAAAACATCAAAAAAATTAAGTTCACCTCAAGGATACACTTTCCATACCTGATCTGTTTAGAAAATATTGAAGAACTCTATTCCCAGGTAAAAATTTGGCAGAGAACTTCCACTATTACTGTTCAACCTATGATTCTCCTCTTAATCCATATTGTTGTTGTATTTATCTAGGTATCCATCATCTTGTAGACTTAGAATAGGAATCAAAAGATGATATCATAATTAATGCATACCGTAATATTGAAGATGAGTCTAGAGAAAGGTTATTTGAGGAGGATATGGATTTGTATGCTTCAAATCACCATCCTAAAATCCCATTTGTAGAAAACAAAAAAAATCCAACAAATAGGACAAGAAACTAGGTATGATAAAATGAAACAAGATAAGGTAATTGATGCAAGAGCATCCGGCGACAGCAAGGCAATCTTGCATCAAAATAAATTTTCTAAGTATTTTGTATTTTGTTTGATTTCTTTACTTTACCTCGGCAAAGGTTTCGTTGGCATCTGAAAGAAGTTAAGGCAAGTCTGAAGTTTTTTCGCGACATCGTGACGTCGTGATATCGTGACGTCGCGATGTCGCAACATTTTTCGAAGCAAAGGCATGGAGGCAGTTTTTGTCACGATATCACGACGTCACGATGTCGCGACGGTTTTTGAAGCAAAGGCACAGAGGCAGTTTTCGTCATGATATCGCGACATCGCGATATCGTGACAATTTTTGAAGCAAAGGCACAGAGGCAGTTTTCATCGTGATATCATGATGTCGCGATATCACGACGTCGCGATGTCATGATGGTTTTTGAAGCAAATGCATGGAGGCAGTTTTTGTCACGATATCACGATGTCACGATATCATGACGTCGCAATGTCGTGACAGTTTTTGAAGCAAAGGCACGGAGGCAATTTTTGTCGCGATATCACGATGTCGTGATATCGTGACGTCGCGATGTTGTGACGTTTTTGAAATTTAAGGCACGGAGGTAGTTTTCATCATGATATCATGATGAAAACCAAGGCAAAGGGCTCACAGGAGAAGTGGTCATGATATCACAACATGTCACGATATCGTGACCGGTTGAAGACAAATTAAAAATTGGACACATGGATGGGCCACGCATGCGAGAAAAGAGACAGCGGTGGTAGATGAATGTTCTGACAAGGTGACAGCTGCAGGCCATGGGCATTTTGGATGAGACAGTGGTTCAGAGGAACAGTCTGACCAAAACAGCGATTGCAGGGCAAGGGGGTGTCTTTAATGTAAGCTTCCATAGCGGATTGGGGCAGTTGCCCATTGATGGAAGGAAATTTGAAAACTTGACAGAGGAAGCAAACTTTCATATTTAATTTCATGAATTCAACCAGGTGGGGCATTAATTGCCTAGAGGGTCGAGGCCTCGATAAAAACTCAAAAAATTGTAAGGGAAGGGATGGTGAGCCCGAGATTGAGAGGGGGAAGAAGTATGCCAATAAACGGTATTGTAAGACTATGTTAAGCAATTTACAGAAAAATAATTTGAAGTTTTGTTGTGTGAATCTCGGCTTGCCATCAAGTGGTATCAGAGCGAGAGCTCCTAAGCATGTAACATATCACCGAAAGAGAGGCAGTTACACTAGGATCTGTGGAAGGATTTGTAAGGGAAGAAAGAAAAATGCCTCCACAAAGAAATCATGGTGGAGTAAAAAATATGGTGCCGGTAGAAGACTTTCAATCTTTGTAGAGGCAAGTTCAGGCCCTGCAAGAAGAGCTACGCAGAAGGCACGAGCCCGGAAGGGATGAGGAAAGTGAAGACGAAGTTGATGAAGAAGAAGACCAGTCTGAGGAAGAAGAAGAGGCTGTGGATCCTACACAAGCCAGGTTGTACAAAGCCATCTCTCAGATTGGAAAGCAACCAAAAATGGATGTTTTTACATATTCGAGAAACCTGAATCCAAAAGAGGTGATTTACTGGATAAATGACCTAGAAGAATATTTTGAATACGAGGAGGTTAAAGACCCTAATCGGGTCAGATTTGCTAAGAACAAGTTGAAGGGTCATGCCAGCATCTGGTGGAAGGAAATACAGCTGGAAAGGAATAGAAGAGGGAAGGAAATAATAACAATATGGGATCAAATTATGGAAAAGCTAAAAAGACAATTTATTCTAGTAGATTACGAGTTGGATCTGCTAAGGAAAATGCAGAGTTTGAGACAGACAAACAAAACTGTCCAAGAATACACCGAGGAGTTTTACAAGATCTCTATTAGAACTGGACATTTAGAGGCAAACAAGGAGAAGGTGGCCCGTTATATTAATAGTTTGAGACTCGGTATAAAAGAAGAGCTGAGCCTAGTTCAGGTAAGCACCATTGAGGATGCTTACTAGTTTGCCCTAAAGGTGGAAGAAAAGCTGAATAGGCGGTTTGAAGGCAAGCAAAGAGGAAGGGGCCATGGTGGAAGAACTGGTGGGAGAACCAGTGGAGAAAAATACAAAGATCTGAAGAAGACTGGTGAAGCCAGTAGTAACCAGGATCAAAGGGAAGAGGATATTTATCAGCCCCATGATTAGAACAGCTACCCAAGAGGACGAGGTGGATTTGGACGAGGGTTTGGAAGAGGAGTATTTTGTGGGACCTATTTCCACTATGGTGAAGAAGGACATCGAGCATTCAAATGTCCACAACACCGAGAAAGGAAGAACAAGAGGCCTGAGGGTCCAGCCAGAGCTATTGTGGTAGAGGAAGATGCTGGATCTGAACATTCTAAAGAAGCAGAGAGAGGGGAAGTAATGATCGTAAGGAGAGTCCTATTAAATGAGGAGAAGGACACAGATCAGAGGAGAAGCTTATTTCGCACAAGGTGTAAATGTGCGGGTAAGATTTGTAATATTATTATTGACAATGGTAGCACGGATAACCTGGTTTTAGAAGAAATGGTTACCAAATTACAGTTAGAGAGGAAGAAGCACCCGCATCCATATCGGGTCGCGTGGTTACAGAAGGACCATAGGGCTTTGGTCAGTGAGCAATGCTCCATTAAATTTAATATTGGTAATTATTGTGATGAGGTCCTGTGCGACATCCTGCCTATGGATTCTTGCCATCTGTTGCTGGGAAGGCCCTGACAGTTTGATCGAGTGCAGTGCATGATGGTCGTGCCAACACCTACTCATTGACGAAGAATGGCGTGCGCCATAAGCTGAAGCTCGTGAAGGAGGAGGATGAAAAGGTGTGTAACAGCTCCAAAATTTGTTTAGTTGAAGGGAGAAAATTTTTGGACGGTTTGAAGCATGAACATTTATGTTATGCAATAATTCCTAGAGTTAGGGAGAAAGAATGCCAACATACCCCAGCAGAATTCCTAGATCTATTGGAGAAATTTCTAGATATTATGTCTAATAATGTGCCTGAGGGTTTACCCCTAGTAAGGAAAATCAGCCACCATATAGATTTGGTGCCAGGATAGAGCTTTCCAAACAAAGCTGCACACAGAATGACACCTGTAGAAACTAAGGAGTTAAACAGGCAGGTCCAAGATTTGCTAGAGAAGGGATTGATTCGGTAAAGTTTGAGCCCATGTGCAGTACCTGCAGTGTTGGCACCAAAGAAATATGGAGAATGGAGAATGTGCACAGATTCGTGGGCCATCAACAAGATCACAATAAAATACAGATTTCCATTGCCAAGAATGGATGACATAATGGATTGTTTAAGTGGATCCAAGTACTTCACCAAGATTGATCTCAAAAGTGGTTACCATCAGATCCGCATCAGAGAGTGGGATGAGTGGAAGACAGCCTTCAAGACCAGGGAGGTCTTGTATGAGTGGTTGGTCATGCCATTTGGGCTATCCAATGCACCAAGTACCTTCATGCGGCTGATGAATGAGGTACTGAAAGAGTTTTTAGGAAAATTTGTCATTGTCTATTTAGATGACATACTAATATTTAGCAGAACCATGGAGGAACACCTGATCCATATCAGAAGGGTTTTTGAGAAGCTGCGGGAGGAGCAGTTATTAATAAATCTGAAAAAGTGTAATTTTGTAAAGGAGTTAGTGTACCTAGGATTTGTAATCTTAGCACAAGGTCTAAAGATGGACCCAAAGAAGGTGAGAGCCATCATGGAATGGCCTACTCCGAGAAGCACAACAGAGGTAAGATCATTTCATGGTCTAGATAGCTTTTATAGAAAATTCATTAAAAATTTCAGCAGCATTTGTGCACCCCTCACAGAAACAATGAGAGGGGATAAGAAAGAATTCAAGTGGACCTTAGGGGCTGAAAGGAGCTTTGATGCATTAAATAAAAAGGTCACAGAATAGCCTATTTTGGCACTTCTAGACTTTAACAAAGTATTTTAGGTAGACTGTGATGCCAGTGGCAGTGCAATAGGGGCTGTACTGAGTCAGGAAGGTAGGCCTGTTGCCTATTTTAGTGAGAAGCTAAATGATGCTCGGAAAAAGTATTCATTTTATGACCAAGAATTTTATGCTATAGTTCAGGCTCTAAAGAAGTGGAGGCATTATTTTTTTCCAAAAGAGTTTGTTCTATTCACTAATCATCAGGCATTACAGTACATTAACAGCCAAACAAAACTGAATCAAAGGCACTTGAAGTGGGTTGAGTTCCTCCAAAGCTATACCTTTGTGTTGAAGCACAGAAGCGAGAAAATCAAACAGAGTTGTAGATGCCTTAAGTAGAAGGCAAAATCTACTGATTGAAATTACAGTGGAAGTGGTAGGATTCGAAGAACCGAAGGGTCTTTATCCTGAAGATCCTGATTTTGCAGAAGCCTGGATGGCTTGCTTGGCACCTGTTACTGTGGACAGGACAAAATGGTTGGATTTTCTAATCCAATATGGAATGTTATTCAAGGGAAGTAAATTATGCATTCCAAGGAGTTCCATGCGAGAGAACTTAATCAAGGAAAAACACAGCGGGGGATTGGCTGGACACTTTGGTCGGGATAAGACCATTGCCTTGGTGAATGAAAATTACTACTGGCCGCAACTTTAGCAATATGTGAAGAAGTTTGTGCAGAGTTGTAGAATATGCCAAATGGCAAAGGGCGGAAGACAGAACACTGGATTATATCAGTCGTTACCTGTACCTGAGAGGCCATGGGAGGACGTCAGCATGGATTTCATCATTGGATTTCCAAGAATATAGAGGGGAAATGACTCTGTATTTGTAGTGGTTGACAGATTTTCCAATATGGCACATTTTATTCCCTGCCAAAAGACAAGTGACGTGGTTCACATTGCAGGGTTGTTTTTCAAAGAAGTGGTACGACTTCACGGTCTGCCAAAGAGCATTGTTTTTGACAGAGATACAAAGTTTGTTGGTTATTTTTGGAGAACCTTGTGGAAGAAATTAAAGACAAATCTAAAATTTAGTTTTACGTACCACCCGCAGACTGATGGAAAGACAAAGGTGGTAAATAGAAGTCTGGGTAATTTATTGAGATGCTTGATAACTGACAAACCCAAGGGATGGGATTTAGTTTTATCGCAGGTGGAATTCGCATACAATAATTCAGTAAATAAGAGCACAAATAAATCTCCATTCTAGATCATATATGGAAACAGTCCAAGAAATGTGTCTGAATAGATAAAGTTGGATAAAGGAGAAAGGCGCAGTGTTGAGGCAGAGGAATTTGCAGAACACATGAAAGGTTTGCATGAAGAAGTAAGGAGACAAATTATAAAAATGAATACTCAATACAAGACAAGAGTAGAACAGAAGCGACGGTTCAAAGAATTTGAAGTGGGATATGAAGTCATGGTCCATCTCAGAAAAGAAATATTTTGCCAAAACTTATAAAAAATTAAAGATGAAGAATTTTGGGCCATGCAGAATACTGGAAAAACGGGAGTCAGGAAATGCATATGAAGTGGAATTGCCAAGTTGGCTTGACATTTCACCTATTTTTAACATTTCAGATTTAGTAGAATACCATGAGGAAGAGGGTACGGAGGCACCAAGTATAGAGTTTTGGCAAATTCTAGCATCTACTCCAACCACAGACGAGGTCGAGGAAATATTAGACGCTCATGAGGGTAGAAGCACCAGGAATAAATAGTACTCAAAATATTTGATAAAGTGGAAGGGCAGACCTGTTGAAGATGCAACTTGGTTTTCAAAGACAGAGTTTGACCACCTGGGTCTTCCCCTAACAAAACCAAAGTGAGGAACACTTCTCTTTTTACCCCGGGTGTCTGATGCAGGAGCATCCGGCGACAGCAAGGCAATCTTGCATCAAAACAAATTTTCTAAGTATTTTGTATTTTATTTGATTTCTTTACTTTACCTCGACAAAGGTTTCGTCGGCATCTGAAAGAAGTTAAGGCAAGTCTGAAGTTTTGTCACGACATTGCAACGTCATGATATTTTGTTGGCATCTGAAAGAAGTTAAGGTAAGTCTAAAGTTTTGTCGCGACATCGCGATATCATGACATCGACATTTTTTGAAGCAAAGGCACAGAGACAGTTTTCGTCATGATATCGCGACATCACGATATCGCGACGTCGCAATGTCACGATGGTTTTTGAAGCAAAGGCATGGAGGTAGTTTTCGTCGTGATATCGTGACGTCGCAATATCGTGACATCGCGATGTCGTGATGGTTTTTGAAGCAAAGGCATGGAGGAAATTTTTGTCATGATATCGTGATGTCACGATATCACAACATCTCGATGTCATGACAAAAACTGCCTCTATGCCTTTGCTTCAAAAACCATCATGACGTCGCGACGCGACGTCGTGATATCGTGACGAAAACTGCCTTCGTGCCTTTGCTTTGAAAACCATCATGACATCACGACGTCGTGATATTGCGACGTCGCGATATCATGATGAAAATTGCCTCCATGCCTTTGCTTTGAAAAATGTCGTGACATCGCGACGTCACGACAAAACTTCAGACTTGCCTTAACTTCTTTCAGATGCCAACGAAACCTTTGCCAAGGTAAAGTAAAGAAATCAAACAAAATACAAAATACTTAGAAAAAAAAATTTGATGCAAGATTACCTTGCTGTCGCTGGATGCTCCTGCATCAGAAACTTCTCCTACGAGCCCTTTGCCTTGGTTTTTGTCGTGATATCATGACGAAAACTACCTCCGTGCCTTAACTTTTAAAAATGTCACATCACGACGTCACGATATTGCGACGTCGTGATATCATGACAAAAATTGCCTCCATGCCTTTGCTTTAAAAATCGTCGCGACATCGTGACGTCGTGATATCACGATGAAAACTACCTCCGTGCCTTTGCTTCAAAAACCGTCGTGACATCGCGATGTCGCGATATCGCGACGAAAACCGCCTCCATGCCTTTGCTTCAAAAATTGTCGTGACATCGTGACCGGTTGAAGACAAATTAAAAATTGGACACGTGGACAGGCCGCACGCATGGGAAAAGAGACAACGGTGGCAGATGAATGTTCTGACAAGGCGACAACTGCAGGCCATGGGCATTTTGGATGAGACAGCGGTTCAGAGGAACAGTCTGACCAAAACGGCGATTGCAGGGCAAGGGGGTGTCTTTAATGTAAGCTTCCATAGCGGATCGGGGCAGTTGCCCATTGATGGAAGGAAATTTGAAAACTTGACAGAGGAAGCGAACATTCATATTTAATTTCATGAATTCGACCAGGTGGGGCATTAATTGCCTATAGGGTCGAGACCTCGATAAAAACTCAAAAAATTATAAGGGAAGGGATGGTGAGCCCAATATTGAGAGGGGGAAGAAGTATGCCGGTAGACGGTATTGTAAGACTGTGTTAAGCAATTTACAGAAAAATAATTTGAATTTTTGTTGTGTGAATCTCGGCTTGCCATCAAGTGGTATCGCGACGTCATGATGTCGCGACGATTTTCGAAGCAAAGGCACGGAGGCAGTTTTCGTTGCGATATCGTGACGTCGCAATATCGCGACGTCATGATGTTTTTTGAAATTTAAGGCATGAAGGTAGTTTTCATCGTGATATTATGATGAAAACCAAGGCAAGGGGCTCACAGGAGAAGTGGTCGCGATATCGTGACATGTTGCAATATCGCAACCGATTGAAGACAAATTAAAAATTGGACATGTGGACGGGCCACGCACATGGGAAAAGAGATAGCGGTGGCAGATGAATGTTCTAACAAGGTGACAGCTACAGGCCATGGGCATTTTGGATGAGACAGCGGTTCAAAGGAACAGTCTGACCAAAACGGCGATTGTAGGGCAAGGGGGGTGTCTTTAATGTAAGCTTCCATAGCGGATCGGGGCAGTTGCCCATTGATGGAAGGAAATTTGAAAACTTGACAGAGGAAGCAAACTTTCATATTTAATTTCATGAATTCGACTAGGTGGGGCATTAATTGCCTAGAGGGTTGAGACCTCGATAAAAACTCAAAAAATTGTAAGGGAAGGGATGGTGAGCCCGAGATTGAGAGGGGGAAGAAGTATGTCGGTAGACGGTATTGTAAGACTGTGTTAAGCAATTTACAGAAAAATAATTTAAAGTTTTGTTGTGTGAATCTCGGCTTGCCATCAATAATCCCAACAACTCAAGAGGTGGAAGAGTTAGAAGAAAATGCCTTAAATCTAAGAAATATGATTATTCCTAATAAAAATGATAAAATATCAAGCATGGATGCTAGAGGATAACCTACTATAAATAATAATATACAAAAAGAAAAAATGGAAAAAATTAAAAGAAAAATTGTTCCTAAGAACACAGAGATAAACAAACAAAGTAAAAGATATTGTGTCTACTTCTACTACCCTGAGACACTTCACAATTGAAATCCTGGTAGTAACCTTGATGGCCCTATGATATTTACAACAGATGCCCACAAGCTCTTCTCAATCAATACCAATGTTTTTCATGGTAAACAACAAGGAAATCAAAATATATCTTGTAGCATAGGAAAGAATATATAAGGCTAGAGGATTTAGTGATATCTTCAGAGATTACCAAGTGGTAATTTTTGATACCTCAAACTTTCCCTCCATAAGATATCTAGGATTTAAATGGGCACTAGTGAGCCTATGAGCCTCACTCTAGTCATAAGAGAGGATTCACAAAACTCACTTCTAAGGAGGAAGAGCATATCGAACCAATAATGGAAGATAGTGTAACAAAAGCTTAAACTAGGAGTAATGTTCAAAGTTCACCTTCATCAAGTTCAAAACCTACCTCCAAGACTACCATCACCATTCCCACTCAAGGTATGCATTCACTTCAAATAAATCTTGGCACAAGTGATGCAAAAATAGGAGACACAATCACCTTATTAAAACATGGAGTGCAAGTACATGCACATATTGCATTGGAAATTGAGAAAGAGGTGACATCCTAAAAATCTAAAGCAAAACTATTACAAAATAAAAAATAAAGAACTTAAAGCTGAAGTAGAAAAGAATCAGAGGCAATTGCTTTTAGAAAATAAACCATTACAAGCTCCAATGCTTACGGCCAAGTACAAAGAAAATGTGATCAAGATCATAGAAGAAGTATAAATAATTGATAGTTGTTACAAGTATTTTGGGACGATAATTGAATAAAATAGGAAAATAAAACCCCTAATTGAGGAGGCAGATAAAAAAGTGATGGCTATTTCCCTAGTGTATGAGAAATACAAGACTAAGTATGAACATGTCAAATCAAAATAGGTGGTCACCATTGATGGTAAAAGCCATAGCTACCAAGTAGAATATGAGAAATTCACTAGTCTTAAGGTAGATAGATCCTTATGGAATAACACAGTTAAAGAGCTAGAGAATATAAAAAGTGATACAATTAACTGGTTGAAACGTTTTGATGTCAGTCTCCATAAATTGCTCAATGCTGAAATTTTTAGTCATTCAAACGTTAAAGGTATTTTAGAATCCTCACGTGAGAAAATTTATGAAAATAAACTCTCTAATCGACTCATCTCCTTGATGAACACCACCTTTAACATAGTCAGATTCTTCTAGATCAGAAAAATAGTCTTGAAAGAGGACATATCAAAGGAATACGATTATTGGATAGAATTAACGTACTTAGTGCGATTGAAGAGGAAATTTGGGTACACATGGTGGACTTGGTTGGTGCTAGCCAAAAAGAGAAGGACACAATCAAGGGAAGTCAAATGACATCTAATTCAATGAGCAGTGTAGGGCCCACAATGAAAGAGAAAGAGAAAGAAAAGATAGACGACAACTAGGCAAAAATTCAACCAATTTTAGGGAATGAATATTATTTTTAATACAGTTAAATGACAAGTTGTACAAACATCCAACTAATGACAAGGTAGGATATGGTGCCAAGTGGACAGTTCATATGAATGTAATTTAGGCAGTTATAGAGCCACCATAGCTATAATATGGATGTCTACATCCAGAATAATGATTGAGCTTTTGACGTAGCATATTTTTTCTAAGAGGTAAACTCAAGTGTCCATTATTTTTTGTTGTAGTCCCTTTGTCTTTCTTCTTATTTTCCACCCCTTATTCTTCCCATTACTATGTAGGTTTTTATAGGAAAGTTCCCGAGAAGCTAAGATTATTTCCAGACTATTGAGCCAGAGGTCTAGAGACGTGACTATTGTGATATTCGAACAGAAGAGTGAAAGGTCCTTGTCATAATATTTGAATGAGGATCTTTATTGTATTAATATTTCTAAGAGTTAAATGATGATTCCATGCCAACTCTTCCTATAATCATCTTTCAAATATTAACACAATTATGTATTTCCTTCCTATTACATATTGTATTCCTTCTTGTGTGTGTATTCATTATGAGTTACATTATTTGAATGCATAGTGAATGATTATTTCATTGATCAACTATTATGTTTATTATGATATTCAAATAAATGTAATTGCACTAATTATCTCTTTCCCCAATTTTTATACTTTCATTAAATTGTTGTTAAATCTTGCTACAATGGCCCAAGGTATTAAGGCATCGGTCATACATAAGATATAATTGAACTGTTATTATTTTAGCTTGGTCAAATTTATAAAATCTTTAATTCACCACCATAAATCTAGAAGAGCATGAACATAAAACATCAAAAACTTTAAGTTCACCTCAAGGGTATCCTTACCATACCTGGTTTATTTAGAAAATATTGAAGAACTCTATTTCCATATTAAAGAGGTAGGCCGACCAGAGCCTATAATTGCTCATTGGTAGTAGGTTATCCTGTAGTGTGACTGCTTATCTTAACGATGCATAAAAAATTCCCAAAAGTTTATTGGCACCGTTTTTGGGGACCGAATGTGTAATTAACATTATATTTTGGAACCTAACAACAAATATTTATTGGCAATAGTCAACCTGAAGAAAAGCAAAGTGTTTATTTTTTATGTTTGAAATAGTTTTTGAATCTATTTTCTTCATATGCTCACAATTTCAAAATTTATTTTTTAAGAAACAAGCGGTTATAATCATTTTCTTAATTTTCTTGATTTTCTTAGACTTATTGATTTTCTTGATTCTTGATTCTTGTTCTTGAAAAAATGTTACCCTAAGTGATTGAGAGTGATATTAGTTGATCAATATCAATCAACCATTTGTTCCTTCTGCACACATTTTTCTGGTGACTCTGACTTATCAAATCCAAAAATATTAAAAGGAATAAAAGGAGCAAAACATGTTGGCATAGATGAGGAGAACCGCTCAGGAGCTGTATCCAAAACTTTCAGATCTAGAGCTATTTTTTATAACTAATCCTTCTAATTCATCTTAAAATATTATGATATAGATAATATTATAGTAGAAAAGTATATTTGAAACACCTCCTACTATTCCTAGTGGAATAAATACTACATCTCCTAATGTAATTCCTGTCAAACCAATTCAAACACCTCAAATTGTTTACATGGCCAATCCACCACCTAATGTTTATGAAGAACACAAGCTTATACTGAGAGGGGGGGTGAACAGTATAAGACCTCTTTTTACTTTTTCCTTTATACTTCAAAATAGTAAAGCAATATACCCAAAGCAATATCAAAGCAATGCACAATATCATCCACAAAGTGACACCAATTTTAATGTGGTTCACCCAAAAAGGCTGGGCTACATCCACAAAACTTTTCTGTAAAAGTTATCTCAAATTTCTTTGGGGATCCTTCCCAATTACAATGTTTATGAGCCTTGGCCCAAAGGAGATACCTTCCCCCAATCAGAATTTATGAGCCTCTGCTCAAAGGAGATACCTTTCCCCAATTAGAATTTATGAGCCTCTGCGCAAAGGAGATACCTTCCCCTCTGCTCTGGAAATGATCCGTCAAAATATCAACTGCCTCTACCTCTTGCCATCATGTGGAACTCCTTTCCATCGAAGACCTTCTGTCCTCAATTCTTAGCCTAAGAGACCTCTGCCTTCTATGATCACATCCATAGTAGCTCAGCAACCTGTACCAAACACAGTCAATCGATCTAGTACAAGTCTTCCTCTGTTTGTCAGATTTATCCAACTCTTGAACAAATCAATCCTTTGCATACAAGCCTTCTCAAAGACTTGCCAAATTTGTCCTCAAGTTATTCTCATAGAACAAATGCATCTTTGTCCTCAAGTTCTCTGATAGAACTATCAAACTCAGCTCACAAGTCCTCTGCTAGGACCTGTCCAAATCTGCTCACAAGTCCCCACCGGAACCTGTCCAAAACTGCTCACAAGTCCCCATCGGAACCTGTCCAAAAACTCAGCAAGCTCACAAAGAAAAACTTTCTTAGTAGGAAATCACAAAGTGAATTGTTAGAGACCCAATGTGATTTGTCAAACTCATAGAAGCATAAAGAGAATTTTTAGAGACTCAATATGTTCTATACTCAAATCCCAATCTCAAAACTCAACTCAAATCAACTCAGCTCAATCTCAATCTCAAATCTAAAAACTCAACTCAATATCTGAAATGGATAGGATAGAATGTTTTCTTTCAAGAACATGAAACCCCAACAATTGCCAACTATGCAAAGAATCACATAACAATGATACTCATGTTATTTTCACCATCAATTAGGGTTTCAAAAACAATGCTCATCAAACAAGGTTTAGTCAACCAACACCATTCAACTCAACATCAAGCTTGAAGCATTCAACCAATCATCACAAGAAAAGGAAACAAGTAGAAATCCTTTTCCCTCCAAATATATTTGAACAAAATAGCCACCAACACAATATCACCAAATTCAAAGAATAACTTGCTCAAATAAAATCAATGGAGTAAGCCCAATATCATGAATCAAGTAAAGCAATAACTTGATCAAACAACCTCTATGGAAGCAACTCAACCATCAAACTCAAAACAGCCAACCAAGGGTTCTACCAACTCAATGCAAGTAGCTAGACTCACAAATATAAACCCTAGTGCACAAAGCTTCCACTATCTCAAACCAAAAATTATGCATTCACCAAAAACTCTCCTTAAGGATAACAATGCATAAGTAGACTTCAACAAACCATAAAATAGGATTTACACCCAACCAAAGGAAACCTAGTTGAAAACTTTTTCACTCCAACCTTATTTCAGAAAAACATACACCAATCATACTCATAAGAAAAAAAAGTGCCCATACCTTTTTGGAGTAGAAGAAAATTGATCCTTAAAGCTTTCACCACACACAACCCTCAAACTTCCAACCATGTTAGGGTTAGAACCAAGATAAATGAGCATATATAAAAACTTTCCTTAATACACCTTTTAGCTCCTCTTCTTTAAAAACAACCACCAAAGAAGCCAAAAACACAACAACCAAAACTTACACCTTATATCTCCATTTTTAAATTTAGCATAGCAAAATACTAATCTCAAAAATACAACCAAAGAAATATCCCCTTATTTCTCCTATGTCTTTTAAACAATGCTAAACAATGCCAAAAATCATATCAAGAAAAATAATCACACCTTATAATGGCTGCCCTTGAAGAATCCGAAATTCGTAGCACAAAACACGTTTTAATAAAAACGTGACTAATCCATGCACAGCTCCCTCCACAGGGATCAAAATGTAGACCTTTGCCTACGGAAGGCCCAAATGCAGCCTTCACTGCCACTAGCCCACAAGAGGCTTACGAAGTCCAAGACGGACTTCCTTCCACATGAACGGTCAAGCTTTTCGAAAGCTTTTCAAACCACGAGCTCTCCTCTTTCGTAGCATAAACAGAACATTCGATCGCAGCCAAACCAATTAATTGCCTTTTATTTTCCAAGTATATTAAACCTTAGGAACCTTCTCATATTTATAGTCCATACGTGGACTTTAGAACATGTCAGCTGCAAAGAAAAGTAATTTCGAATTTAATCGAAATTTGCTTTCTAAAGGGTTTAAAAACCCTTAAGTATTTTTAATAAATTAAAAATAATTTCTCCCTTAATTAATTAAATAATTAATTAATTAAAACCTTGAAGGGTTTTAAATAATAATTAAATAAATAATAAAGAGAACCTCCATTGGTTTTAATAAAAACCATTTAACTTGGTTTTAATGAAAAACCCTTGCCAATGGAATCTCTCCGGATTCTCTTGGAATATTCCACCTTTGAAGCCAACACATCCTCTTAACATTAATGCCATTTCCTTTTGACATCAATGACAACTCATAGACAAGAAGCTAGGATCTCAAACCCAAAATTGCCAACAATCTCCCCCTTTGTCATTGATGGCAAACCATGCTTCTCAACAACATAGAAACTCAACATAAACAACTCCCCATGTCTTGAGGCTCTCCCCCTTACTCAAATATCTCCCCCTTTTTCATCAATGGCAAAGGGTCACCTTTGGGGCTTGGGACTAAGAATGAGCCTCTTAGCTTAGTCCCTCCCCCACCTCCTGATGAGGTGATTAATTCTTGGGTGGGAGTAAAACTCCCATTAGGCATTGATCATCATCAGCGTCTATAACTTCCTTTTCGGGCCTTCTCTTGAACTCTTTGTCCATATTCCTATTCCTATCACTATTCTTGTTCTTGTTCTCATCCCTATTCTTGTCCATGCCTTGATCCTTGGACCTGATCATGCCACTGTTCCTGTTCCTGTATTCTAGAATTTTAGCTCTACATTGTCTGATTGTGTGACCTTCATTGTTGCACTTGAAACACTTGATGATGTTGTTTCTCTAAGGTAAACCTGATCTTTGAATCCACTAGTTCTGACCAAACCTGTTCTGACCAAACATGTTCTAACCAAACCTGTTTTGACCAAACCTGTTCTGGCCAAACCTGTTCTGGCCAAACCTATTCTGACCAAACCTGTTCCTGTTATTTGCCTTGCAATAAACTGCCTTGTGCCCAAACTGTTGACAAGAGTAGAAATACCCTTGAAAGTAACTAGCACTTCTAAAACTGTCATTTACCTCCTTCACTTGAGCCATGCAATGTGAAGCCATGTGACCAAACCTGTGACAAGCAAAACATTTGCCTTGAAACTTTCCTTTAATTGACCTCTTAGGTTCTGAAAACTTTTTCTTCTCATTCTGAATTCTATTTTCTGTGCATCTATCATTCAATGACTCCTTTTATGAAATACTTTCCTCCTCAGAACTATCTTTCTTTTGGAGTCTCTTACTAGACTCTCCAACTTGTTCCTTGTGTGGCTTAACAAAACCAAGGCCTATTTTATCTGTTGTCTTTCTTTGACCTTTGATGAGTGACTTAACCTTTTTGGAGCTATCTTGAAACCTATAAATCTTATCCTTGTACTCTTTAGTTTCCTCTTTCAAAGAAGCCATTTTTTGTTCTAACTCACTATACTCAAGAACCTTAGACTCTAACTCATCCTTGAGTTCTTGTGTCTTAGCTATAGAGAAGTCAAGACTTTCTATAAGATCATCTCTCTCCATACAACATTCATCTAACTTATCCTTGATTCTAGCATTCTTCTTTCTTTCCTTTTCCAAAACACTAAGAGCACTAATAAGTTCACTTTCAAGATCCTTTATTTGTTTGTTTTTTGAATCATCAAAGCCTTTTTTAGATTTCTTATCACTAGAGGTGCTACCCTTTTCAAAAACCATACATGCATCTTCCTTATAGTTTTCTCAAGCATCCTCATACATACTAGAAACCAAATCATTATTTGTGCAATCATCCTCAAGGTGACCAAAATTTCCACATCTAAGACATTTCATGATAATGAATCTATGTTTCGGTTCTTCCTCTTTTTTTGATATGAACAACATCTCATTTTCATTATCACTTGAAGAACTTTCACTATCACTACTAGAACACTTACTTGCTTTGTCTAGGTAGAAACTCTTCTTGTGCTTGTGAGAATACCTCTTTCCTTGATTGTTGTGCTCATCTTTGTTTTTCCTGTGATGCTTGTGCTTTTTAGAATCCTTGCTCTTAGAATCCTGTTTATCTTCATCACTTTCATTCTTGGGAACAATATACGATCAGTAGCATAATGACCAAACTTTCCACAATTGAAACATCTTATATTTTTCATACTTTTGTGCTTTCTAGAGAACTTGCCTTTCTTGCTATAATATGCCTCTTCATCACTAGAAGACTCCTCACTATCTTGAAGTTGTTTACCTTTGGAATTCTTGGTAGCCTTGAAAGTCGCCTCTTTCTTGACATCAACCTTCACTTGAGTTCTCAACTCAAATGCTGCAAGTATACTATGGAGCTCATCCTTTTTCAACTTATCCAAATCTTTAGCTTCCTCAATAGCAAAAATCGTTTCACTAAATCTATTAGGAAGAGATCTTAAAATCTTATCACAAACATCATTTTCAGCAAGCTCAAGACCTAAGTCTTTCATGGAGTTAACAACCTCATCCATACGAAGCATGTAGTCACTAATATTTTCATCATCATTCATCTTGAGTTGTTCAAACATACCTTTGAAGTGTCTCAACTTGGCCTTTTTGACATTTGTATCACCTATATGAACCACCTTCAACTGATTCCACATTTCACTAGCTGTCTTGTAGTGAATCACTTTGGTGAGATCTGCTTCCGTAAGCCTTTCAGGATTGCATTCATTGCCTTTGAATTTTTGTGATGTAGGAGCCTTTCTTCTTTAGTATTAGGACCATGTTCAGGAATAGTGTACTCATCTTCAATCACTTCCCAAACCTCATTCCCAAGTGCCATTAGATGAACCTTCATCCTTGCACTCCAAAGACCAAAATCTGACCCATCAAGAATAGGTGTTGCATTGCCACTTGAATGATCCATTGTGTTCTTTACTAGCTTTTCTTTCAAGCTATTAAACTTTTCGAAGGCACCTACTTTGATACTAATTGAAGAACACAAGCTTATACTGAGAGGGGGGTGAACAGTATAAGACCTCTTTTTACTTTTTCCTTTATACTTCAAAATAGTAAAGCAATATACCCAAAGCAATATCAAAGCAATGCACAATATCATCCACAAAGTGACACCAATTTTAACATGGTTCACCCGGAAAGGTCGAGCTACGTCCACAAAACTTTTCTCTAAAAGTTATCTCAAAGTTCTTTGGGAATCCTTCCCAATTACAATGTTTATGAGCCTCAGCCCAAAGGAGATACCTTCCCCCAATCAGAATTTATGAGCCTCTCGCTCAAAGGAGATACCTTCCCCCAATCAAAATTTATGAGCCTCTCGCTCAAAGGAGATACCTTCCCCTCTCGCTCCGGAAATGATCCCTCAAAAGATCAACTGCCTCTACCTCTTGCTAGCATGTGGAACTCCTTTCCACCGAAGACCTCTTGTCCTCAATGCTTAGCCTAAGAGACCTCTGCCTTCTATGATCACATCCATGGTAGCTCAGCAACCTGTACCAAACACAGTCAGTCGATCTAGTACAAGTCTTCCTCTGTTTGTCAGATCTGTCCAACTCTTGAACAAATCAATCCTCTGCATACAAGCCTTCTCAAAGACTTGCAAAATTTGTCCTCAGGTTCTTCTCATAGAACCAATGCACCTCTGTCCTCAAGTTCTCTGATAGAACTATCAAACTCAGCTCACAAGTCCTCTGCTAGGACCTATCCAAATCTGCTCACAAGTACCCACCAGAACCTGTCCAAAACTGCTCACAAGTCCCCATCGAAACCTGTCCAAAAACTCAACAAGCTCACAAAGAAAAACTTTCTTAGTAGGAAATCACAAAGTGAATTGTTAGAGACCCAATGTGATTTTTCAAACTCATAGAAGCATAAAGAGAATTGTTAGAGACTCAATATGTTCTATACTCAAATCCCAATCTCAAAACTCAACTCAAATCAACTCAGCTCAATCTCAATCTCAAATCTGAAAACTCAACTCAATATCTGAAATGGATAGGATAGAATGTTTTCTTTCAAGAACATGAAACCCCAACAATTGCCAACTATGCAAAGAATCACATAACAATGATACTCATGTTATTTTCACCATCAATTAGGGTTTCAACAACAATGCTCATCAAACAAGGTTTAGTCAACCAACACCATTCAACTCAACATCAAGCTTGAAGCATTCAACCAATCATCACAAGAAAAGGAAACAAGTAGAAATCCTTTTCCCTCCAAAGATATTTGAACAAAACAACCACCAACACAATATCACCAAATGCAAAGAATAACTTGCTCAAATCAACTCAATGGAGTAAGCCCAATATCATGAATCAAGTAAAGCAATAACTTGATCAAACAACCTCTATGGAAGCAACTCAACCATCAAACTCAAAACAGCCAACCAAGGGTTCCACCAACTCAATGCAAGTAGCTAGACTCACAAATATAAACCCTAGTGCACAAAGCTTCCACTATCTCAAACCAAAAATTATGCATTCACAAAAAACTCTCCTTAAGGATAACAATGCATAAGTAGTCTTCAACAAACCAGAAAATAGGATTTACACCCAACCAAAGGAAACCTAGTTGAAAACCTTTTCACTCCAACCTTATTTCAAAAAAACATACACCAATCATACTCATAAGAAAAAAATGTGCCCATACCTTTTTGGAGTAGAAGAAAATTGATCCTTAAAGTTGTCACCACACACAACCCTCAAAATTCCAACCAAGTTAGGGTTAGAACCAAGATAAATGAGCATATATAAAAACTTTCCTTAATACACCTTTTAGCTCCTCTTCTTTAAAAACAACCACCAAAGAAGCCAAAAACACAACAACCAAAACTTACACCTTATATCTCCATTTTTAAATTTAGCATAGCAAAAGACTAATCTCAAAAATACAACCAAAGAAATATCCCCTTATTTCTCCTATGTCTTTTAAACAATGCTAAACAATGCCAAAAATCATATCAAGAAAAATAATCACACCTTATAATGGCTGCCCTTGAAGAATCCGAAATTCGTAGCACAAAACACGTTTTAATAAAAACGTGACTAATCCATGCACAGCTCCCTTCGTGGGGATCAAAATGTAGACCTCCACCTACGTAAGGCCCAAACGCAGCCTTCGCTACCACTAGCCCACAAGAGGCTTACGAAGTCCAAGACGGACTTCCTTCCACATGAACGGTCAAGCTTTCCGAAAGCTTTTCAAACCATGAGCTCTCCTCTTTCACAGCGTAAACAGAACATTCGATCGCAACCAAACCAATTAATTGCCTTTGATTTTCCAAGTAGATTTAACCTTAGGAACCTTCTCATATTTATAGTCCATACGTGGACTTTAGAACACGTCGGCTACAAAGAAAAGTAATTTTGAATTTAATCGAAATTTGCTTTCTAAAGGGTTTAAAAACCTTTAAGTATTTTTAATAAATTAAAAATAATTTCTCCCTTAATTAATTAAATAATTAATTAATTAAAACCTTGAAGGGTTTTAAATAATAATTAAATAAATAATAAAGAGAACCTCCATTGGTTTTAATAAAAACCATTTAACTTGGTTTTAATGAAAAACCCTTCCAATGGAATCTCTCCTGATTCTCTTGGAATCTTCCACATTTGAAGCCAACAC
>JAQPPZ010011340.1:0-41732 GCA_028583015.1 Wollemia nobilis | reverse complement strand
TGATATCATATTACAATTTTGCAAGATCGTATTACGATCAACTAGATCATATTTCGTTCACAGACAAACAAATCTGATTTTGATAGAAGATAACAGATGCATGGATATATGGTAAAGAACATAAATATGTGATCCTATTTATCTTTGCAAATATGGTTATGATCTATTAAACACTATTGAACAGTAACAATAAATAGGAATTGACAAATAAATGCATCTAATTACCTACAACATGCAATTACATGAGATTATAGGTGAATTCCAAGAATGCAAATGATTTAATCTAATGTCTTATGATAAAAATACTAAATGAAGTCTAAATCAAGAGAAAAGAGGCCATAATACACAAACCAAAACTTGGAGTTTCCCCCAAGTAAATTGTATATGATATCATAGATTTTTGGGCAAGATCGTATCCCAAACTTACACGTTTGTACTATGATCGCACTATCGTATCCTTCGATCTATGACAAAATCCTTTGATTTGCGATAAAATACTCTGATCCTGTAAGCAAATAATGAAATAATGAGCGCTAGAATGTAAAATTAAACTAAGTTTTTCTAAGTGAAGAGAGCCAGGAGAATTTACGGAGGGGGGGTCTGGTTAAATAGGCAAGGAGGAGTGTCCAAAATAGGGATGAGGTTGGATTGTTGCAACTTCTTCCAAACTGGGCAAAACTAAATGGATCCCATCTCACTAATCCTGCACAGTTACACAGGCAGAAGCAAAAACCAGTTTGAACAAATTTTGTCGTTTTCCATTTTAAGTTTTTTGTTTTCAAGCAAGATCGCATTACGATCGACGATATCGTACACTAATCGCAAGGATCGTAAACCTGAGATCATTTTATGATTTTGAAGGTCATACTACTCTCGTTAGAGCAACACAAATTTTGAGGTGACAAATACAAAGATAATTGTTTTATAATATTTTATGTTTTTATGAAAATGAGTCAAATTTAAGGTGCTATAGATAGATAAAGTAATAGAAATTACATTATACTCATGGTAAGATTCATCATATTCTTTATCTCAATATTTTTCATACTTCTCTTCTTATTCAGACTCTATCCAATCATTTTTTAGGCTCCCAATTTCCTTCAGACTCTTCATTAGAAAGGTCAAGAGGCTTTGTGATTATCATAGTGATTTGGACATGGTCATTGAGAAAATGATTATAACTCAAATTATAATATTTGTTAGGATTGATATCCCTTCCATAATCGATAGTTAGGCACTGGAGAGAACCAACAAGGAATTCATTGGGTATATGTATGGAGTAGCCTAGCCTAAACTTATCTATAGGTAGCTAACATTGGGGTTCCAGAGGGGTTCAAAGACCTTGCTCATACCAACGTAAGTTATTTCCTCACCAATGATGATAATAAAAATACTATAGCACAAAGGATGGATTTGACATGTATTTGATGTTGGCTTGAAAGGATTCTTCATCCTCTTCCATCCTATGGGATGTATTTAAGGGAACATCAAATCCCCACAGATAAAACTTATTTGATTCAATGGATTACCTAGGGAAACTATCATGCAAATGGGCAATGATGTGATAGGAGGTCAGCCTATGTCTTAAACTATATCGATAAGGGGAGTGAATGTGATATTATGTACTATGTACTCCCAAAATCTTAGATTAGACATATGTATTGTGACTTGTGAAGGGTTGGGTGATGATAAGGGGAATGTGGGTTGCAATGGGGTAGATGTTGAGGGTGAATGTTCTTCATTTGTATGGGATATAGGAATGGGTATTATGGAAATAGTTGAGATCAAAGGCATGGGAGGCAACTTCGATGATTGGGATGTGGATGCATGGGTTGGAAATAATGGAGGTGATGATATGGGTGCCTTCTCAGGATTCTTGGTGGGAATATATGATGCATGAAAAGGGTTCTCTATAAATATCGATGATGATGTTTGCTTTTATGAAGACATAGAATATCTTTGTGGAGGGGTTTGATGAATTCTATGTGGATTGGGTCGGACCTCCAAATGCGTTAATGGTAAAGAGGACTCATCGGGATGTGAGACCATATTAAATAATTTAAACAATTTTGAGTTTGTAGGGACAATGCACTTGACCTTCATGTATGTATTTAATGCATTGATGTAATATTGAAGGTACACACCTCATGTATTGGATCTAGGGCTTACAAAGTAGTAAATTATATTGCATAATACCTTTTAGAACATGGAAGAGTGTGTGAATTGTTTTTAGTCCAACCTAAATAGGAAGAACTACTATCTTGATTGTAGAACACAACACATCATTGAATGTCTAGAAGGTGAATGTGGATGTTGTGATGTGGGATGGTATAAGGTTGAGGTATTAAATGGTAGATGTGGTGATGATATTGATTGAGGAGCCTATGTCGATCAAGACATACTTATAAGGGATCTAATCGATACTAGAGATGATATGGAGTGGAGGATCTGATATGTCAGCAAGTATAATATTAATCTCATGGTCATGAAAAGTTATTGTAGGCTTGTTGCAATGTTATATCAACATCAAAGTTATTGGGGCCTTGAAGTTGTAATTCAATTGATTTCAAGATCTCAATTAGAGCTCCTCGATGTTGCTTTGATTGTTATATCAACTAACAGATGGAGAGCCTAGTAAATGTCCTTCTTAGACTTTGGGTAATTATATTCCTTATTGTTAGCACTAGTAAAAGTGGGATAGGTGTAATTATATTAGGATGAGGAGTTTCCTGTTATGTTGAAGTAAATATTATTAGGACTCACATTAGGTGTGGGTTGATTTGGATATCATCAATTTATTTTGAAAATACTAATCATACTCACAAACTCTTGGTGAGGTAGATTAGCATGCACCTGATAAACCTTCTTTGGTTGTTCATCTTGGTTTGTTGGTACTATGTTTGTTTCATGTGTGGGAAAAGTTTCTTTTAAGAATCCTATGTTTTGATTATTTGGGGCGAGAGGATTTTCAATATCAATCTCTTACCTCTCAATCATATCCTGTACTATATTTTTAAAGATGTAACTTGTCTGGATGTCATGACCCCTTTGTCGATGATAAGCATAGTATAAATCCTCCCTATGATATTTTAATTTAGGCCAATTAGGGTCTAGTGTATGGATCTCAAGGAGATTTATTGCATGCACCTCACATAATCGATTTAAACTTGATGCTAATATTTCTATCAAAGGAGTATATTATCATGGTGGTCGACACTGTTGGCCTTGCTTTTGGTTCTATTGTGGATGATTTTGGGCTAGTGGAGGCTAAGCTTTGTAATTATATTGAGTTGGTGGTTGTGATGGTGCATCTTGGTTTGAGCATCTAGGGATACTCAAAACAACTTGATTTTTTGGGATCGCCTTCTATTTCGTATTGCCTCCTTTAGAATTCTTATTCATCCATTCCTTTTTATAGATCTTAATATCACCTTCCTAGACCTTAATGTCCTCAATAGCCTTAGCCTATGCTAGGGCATACTCGAAGGTTTGATACTATTGGATTTGTAGTAGAAGAGAAATTTACTTTGAACAAATCCTAGTGAATAGTCTAGTAAGCTTTGTTATAGGCACGGTGAAAGGTAGTTTTATTATTATTGCTCTCCATCGATTGTCATAGTCCATTATTGGCTCATATTCAAATTATCTAAGATTATACAAGTTAGTTAATGTTGCCTTTTTCCTAATGCTAAATGAAAAGAATTCTAAGAATGAATTTGCAAGTTGTTAAAATAAATGGATGCTATGTCATGGTAGATGATTATACCATTCTAAAGTAGGCCCTACAAGAGTAGGAATATTCTTAGCATGAGGACATCATCATCCTCAATATGAAAGCATAGATTCATGAAATGAGTGATATGCTCTTAAGCATCTTCCTCTCCTTTAAATTTATCTAATTTTAGCATTTCAAAGTGTTCGGGGTATGGAGGTGATGGAACAAATGGGTGCAATGGTTGGTTGTGAAGCTGGTGCAAAGTAGGTTTTTGGTAACCTGAGCTTGATGCTTGTTTCTCCAAGGAATTAATGTGATCTATTAGCAACTTATACGCTTTTGATGAAATGATTTCATGTGTTCACCTTTGTCCTCGAGGAGGTGGAAGCGGTGGGTTTTGATGTGTATGTGGTGGTGGTTGAATATTGTCAATACACATATCACCATCAGGATATGTCTCAATTTATTCTTGGTACTCTGATTGTGGTTCCTCATAGGGGTCATACTCCTATGAATAAGTGTATGGTCTATATTATTCAGTAAATTGGTACCTTTGAGGATGTATGGGTGGTTGATTTGGTCATGCATGAGGCAAATGATTTTGGTTTGGCCATGGTAGAAGGTTTTGATATTGTGCAGGGCACCTTATACATTGTTGTAGCCATGGATACTAGGTGTAGCTACCATTTCATGTAATACCTTTTGCAACTATTCTTGGTGTAACCACTACTTGTGTAACCATTGTTGATTTAATCATTAGTGGTCTAATCATAGTTGATCCAACTATTTTTGTCGATTAATACTTTTCCTAGGTTCCTAATGAGTACGATTTATTTTCTTAGATGTATGGGGTTTGTTTACCCTTATATCTATAATATGTATGGGCTTATCTGGTCTCTAACCCCTAGAAGGATCTATGACCTATTTTCTATGATCCCTAAAGGTTACATTGACCTAGTATTCCAGTTTGAAAATGAGCTCTATGTAATCAGGTGGTGTAGAGGTGCAACATTCTTGAATGAATGGTCCCTCTTGAAACATATTGGGGTTATTTGGACCAACCTTGTCTATAACAAATGCAAGAGTTGACATGGGTTGTTTGCAATGATGATGGTTAATACTTGTATCCTCTTTATCATGTTCTTGATTTATAGATAGATGCTCAGTTAGGGAATCTTGGTAGCAATTATCTTTGTATATGATGTACTCTTATGCTGCTTCTAATGGGTCTCTAGGATTAGTTAAGATGTGAATACATGACACTACCCTACTATACCCCTCAATGGGTGGATGATTATTTTTATAGAAATCAAGAAAAGTGCCTAGATCAAAAAGTCTTCTTTTTTATTATACTTAAGACCTCTAGGTGCTTCTCAAATAGGGATTTCTTACATGTTAGATTCACTATATGAGATATTCAAGTTATGATGTGTTCTAGGATGCTAGTCAAGAATGGCAAGGTCCTCTAGACTAAATCAAAGATGTTCCATTTCTCCTTGTGGGTATTCAACAACATTGGATCTTGATTGAGCTTGACTGTGTGTTGTCACCATTGTCTAAACTATGCAAAAAATACATAAACAAACAAGCAAGAAAGCTTTTTGTGTTTTTTATTTTTATGATTTTTTTTTATTTTAATGATTTTTCTTGTTTTTTCTTTGTTTTTGTGTGTTTTGGTTTTAAGATCCTATTCCTATGATAACTAAAGGGAAATGAAATGAAAACTATTGAAAGGTAGTTTGCACACACCCCCTATTGAGGAATGCAACACAAATGGTAAAAGTGGCTTCCTAGGATGTTGGTTATGGTTGTTGGGTATCCTAAGGAAATAAAATTACCTCTCAAAAGAGATCATGTTGTTTGAGTCCTGCTACTTGCCTAGTCAAGGTTTTGCTTCAAATTCGGGTGTGCTTGGACAAGAACAACATCTACGTTCCACTTATTATTAGACCCTATGGTTAAGGGGCATCTAATTTTGACCTACCCTGAGATGCACCCAAGAGTAGGGGACTTTTTAGTGATGAATTCTAAGAAGCCACTTATGGGTGATGTTATGGTTTGTAAAGGGGCTAATCCATGATGGGATATGAATTCCCACATTGTGTGATTGCTATCAATCGTTGGTAATGAAATAAAACTAACATTATATTGCCTCATGAGTGTGTGGGTTCATTTTAAATTTTTTATAAAAAGGAAACAAAGAGCATACAAATGATCTTTCACTAAATGCAAAAATGTACATTTAATATTCAAAAAATCTATATGGTATTCAACCTTTGAGTAGGCAACAAGGAAGGTAAACCAAATAAATGCAGATAGTTTCTATATCATACTGAGATGACTATAAATATAGATCATATTGAATTGAGATGATTGCATATATAGACCATCTTGACCTAAGACAATCATAGATAGAGATCGTCTTGACTTGAGATGATTTCTATCCTACTGTTTAAAACCAAAAAATATCTGCAAATGCTTTAAATATATCTTTTTATACTTACCTTTTTATAAACAGGAAAAAGAGAGATAATAAATCTTACCAGGAAAACCTACATTTGTAGAAGATTTATCATTTTGTTACTATTTTTGGTCCTACTTCAAGATCATTGTGATCTGAGATGACTATAGTATAAGGGCTATCTCGACTTGAGATGGTTATGATTGTGTACTTGTAAAAGCAGAATTTATCAGTAATCAATCAAAAAGCTAAAAAGGGGATTGGGTCCCACCATGATCGCCATATGAAATCTCAAAAATCGTGCACTAATAAAGCAATAATGATGTAAAAATAATAATGAACACATTCACGTAATCGAAACATGATAAAAATATTATTTAGGTCCTTTTTATTAATGATAACTTATCTTTGTCAAAACATATTACAAACACGTCCCCTTGAGGGATTTCATAGATGAGATATAATCACTACAAAATAGGAGGGTTATATTCCCCTTTGAATCATATTGGTACACTCTAAAAGGTTCTCTTGCAATAAAAATATCTTTGGTGGGTTTTCAGTGACCATTACAATGAGTATGATATGAATCTTGTGCTACTTTTCCCTCACAGTCCTATAGTCTACACACAAAGAAACTAGAAATGTATCAAAATTATATGAAGATCCCACTGAAATTAGACCCGTATTGATCAATATGAATGCGATAAATGGAATGAATAATAAGCATATGCAAGCGTAAACTAAAATCTGATTGATGTAAAGAAACAAGAAAAAATGTTGTTCTAAGCTAATCTAAAGGAAAAATCATGAAATCAAGTCTCTGTCAGAGACTATCTGATGTCGAGACAACCTTGTCTATGGGCTATCTTGGGTTGAGACAACCACAATCATAGGACTGTGTTCTTCTATAACCATTTCAATCGATGTTTGAAATATCTCGAGAGGTGTTGTTGATAGATTGGTGTGCTATGGGAGTGGATTAATGTATTAAATTAGTCAAATAAGGGGGTGTGTTTGATTACATGGAAGATGGAATCACAACTTGCAATATTTTGCAGTAATGTGGTAGCATGATCTCAATAGCAGTATGGCTTGGAGGATTAAAAAGGGACAACACTTCATTGCATGAAAGCTTGAGATTGTGGTACAATTTTTGTAGAACTTCGTTTCTCAAAGAGTTCAATTCCAAATTAATTTTAAATGAGGGGTGAGTGCTAATTTATAGACTTCTCGGATGGAAGCTAAAAATGACAAAAGCACCTGGCATAAAAAAGAAAAGAGGTAATTTGCATTAAGAAAAGTGAATTCTTATCTTTCAAATATTATGCAATTGATAATTGTATGTATTTTTTAGATGTTGGCCCATGCGGGGTGCTTAATACTTTTTGCATGGTCATGCACGGGGTTAACTGGTAGTTTTGGTTGCCATTTATGCACTTTTTAATTTTAAAATTGCTTTTTGGTGACCATTTCGGATCGATATGGTCACAATTTGGAGGTTGTCTTTTTTTGAGATGGCCATGGTTTTATGGAGAATTGTGCCCATTTTAAGTGGTGAAAATCACTATTTTAGCCCTAAAGCTACCCAAGGTGAGTTATGTTGTCTTAAAGGAGTCCATTCTGGTAGTCTCCTCAGTATGATGTGTTTTAGGTATCTACAAGATCAAATATGATTTATTGTAGAATAATTAATTCAAGATGTGATTGTATCATCATAATCAAATCCTTTAAATCTCCTATGGTATTTAGTATTGTTTTGTCCACCTAGATAGGTTTGTGTTTTATATAAGTGAATACCACTTTATAGCATATGCATTTTGACATAACTCACACAACTAATACCAAATATCCTATAGTATTATGTAATAAAAATCCTTCAAACTATAAAGTAATATAGAATGGCAATAATTTCACTATATTTGGTTTTTGTGACTATGTGAAATCTATGATATTTATTATACATTTGAAGCACCTTTGTCCAATAAGTTTTATTATTTTTATTGATTAAATTAAGCCATAGATCCCTTTTTTTGCATTAGTTTAGAGTTGATATAGTCTTGTTCTTATTCTTTGAAATCTTCGTATAATAGATCACATTGTCCTAGAAAACACAATATCTCTAACATATTCACCTTTGTAAGGGTTTTTATCAGCCCTTTGCTTATATTAAGCATGCTTCCTATCACATTATATTCTTTGTAGTGTAAAATTTCTATATTTTATAATTACTTATTTGTTGGTTGTTAAGCCTTACTATCACAAAATATCACAAATCCCAATATAAAGAAGCCATAATATTAAAGATCAAAATATCAAGAATGAAGAGTAAAATTATATAAATGAGCAATCAAATATATATCTATGCTAATATAATAATGAAAAAAATTCACTTAAAATATAAAATATGAATGTAAAATGGCCAAAATAATTCATGTACGTGATGAAGAAAACTTACAATATGAATTGCTTCAAACTTGTTATACAAGATTTATTATCAACGCTTGCTCCTTTTATCATGTTCATGTTTTTTGTGTTTTTCTTGTACTACATTGTATGGAGCTTTGTCTCCTTAATATATATATAGAAGGTGACACTTCATGTACTTGACTATTGCTCTCTATATGGTAGCTCCCATGACCTTTGGCTTATCATCTTGCCACTTTGTATACTAGACTCTTCACTCTCTTCTTACATGCATACTTGAACCTGTGACACTTGCACACTTCTACATAACTCTTACTCTCCTACATGCAATCATAATTTAATACACTTGTGCACATCCTCACATTACATATTTGCACACTTACATATAAGAAAATTTTTCACATTATCTCAATAAACACTTGCACTCTTTCTTACATGACACTTGTGCATTTTGTGCACATTGCACTCTTACATGACACTAGTGAATTTCTTGCACATTGACATTTACATAAAAATGAAAATATAAATAACTCATTTAAACTATAGAATAAACCTTAATATATTACATATTTACATTTGTACAATGAAGGTACCATGGGGGTACATTTGCATGTACCAAATAATGCAATATTCTCCAACACCCCGTTGTAAAACATTATTTGGTTATTAAATATTTTAGTCTTAAATATTGATATATATTTTTGTCTTAAACCTTCAAGTGATCTTGCATTATTCATGAACCTCTACTTGAGATTTTTCTTCAGCTTCATTCTTGAATTCTACCCTGAATACTCCATCTTCATTCTTTGGTTCTTCAGACTTCGTATCTTCTTTAATAGAATCACACATTGCTTGAGATTTTATTTTAGCCTTAAATTCATGTGCTTATGATTCATGTGCACGGATAATTTGAACTAATTTTTTGTCTTTGATCTCTAGATCATGTGCTTCATTTGATCTAGTTTTCTTATAATCTTGATATTGTCCTATATCTTCTAAAAATTCACTTAGAGTATCATAATAATTTCTTGAATTAGATGAACTTGGAATGTTAGTATTGCATTTAGAATGAAACACATGTTTTAGAGATGATTCCCTTGATTCATTTATATCAATATCTACTTTCCTTTTTATAATTTCAATCAAATCTTTTTGTTTTAGATTTTTATCTTTATGAAGTTCAAGTGAGAGCAATGTCATATACATTATACTACATATATCATTAGGTATCATAATATCATTGTAACATCCCAATTTTTACCCTACTTTGTGTTTGCATTATATAGCTTAAGGTTTGATTTCATAGAGGTGATTATGAAATAGAAATGGTTAAATATGATTTGCTAAATTAGGAGAATTTGTTGCTAAACATGAATTGTTAGTGGCATTTAAGGCATTTACTTGGAATGTTTCTTTGTCTCCTTAGTTAGTTGGGAAATTAATTGCTAAGATTGGTTTATTTGGTTAACCAAGGTCTTTAACTTGTGTTAAGCTTGATTAGTGGACAACATTGAAGAAGCATTAAATCTAGTGCTATTTTATCCCTAGATTAGTTACAAGTTAATTGTGATTAACTAGGTTAATTAATTAGTTGCTTAGCAATGAAGTAAATATTAGTTGAAGAACTGGTATGTGTTTGATTGTGATTGGACCACCTCGGTTGCAAAGTCAAAGATAACTCCAATTTCTAGATAGCATTTATGATGGGCTCATCTCCAACAATTTTTAATAATAAAAAAATGGTTATGGGGGGAGGGTGAGTTCCATTATAAATAGAGGTATTTGGGAAGGCAAAGAGAGAGCGATATTTTATGGAGTGAGATCAAGGATTATGCTCTCCAATTGAGTTGGATCAAAAACCAAAAATCTCGCATTCTTTGCAAGTTGGCATTGGAAATCTAGAGGTTCCTAGGGAGTATGCTCTCCGGGCTTTGCTCGGATTAGAAACTAGACGGGCCTTGTGATTTGCCATAGTTTTTCCTCACCTCGTTTCTTTGCTAAAAAAAAAGAGTCACGTATAAGTCAAAGTATTGGAAGACTTTCTAGAGCTTGGATCAGAGAAAGTCTATGAAAAATTTAGGTTAGGGTTAAGATCCCAACTATAGTATGAATGATGAGTATGCTTGTTTGGTGATTGAGTTATTGTTACAGTAACAACCTTTCTTGTTGTTAAGGTTAAAGGTTTTATTGTGGAATAAAGAAAAGAGGTGTGTGTAGGAAAGTTATTGATGGTTGTGTGTTGGGGATTGTTGATGAATTATTTGTTATTCATGGCGGTCCATTCATGTGCAGTTCATGGATTTAGAAGAAGGATTTAATGCTGCAGTTTGTGTTGTAATGTACATTGCTTGAGTATAGTAACAAGAATAATATAAATCTCCAATTTAGTCAGATCTATGCATGCATGTGTGGGAATCCAAGTGCAATATCAATAATTATATTGTGTGTGGAGTTTTAGTGATATTGCAGGTGTTGTTGATTCCGGTTTTGTGTTAGAAGTGCATACCCAAAAAATGTACAACCATCCATATGCCATTGTGTGAAATAGATAAATAAAGATAAAATAGGATTAATGGCTATTACCCATTATTGGAAATGATATTTGTGTGATTAACATGCAAATGGGTATTTTCTAGGATTAAGTTATTGGGCAGAACAAGGGTTTTCACCAAACCGTACAAGCAACGTACCAAATTATACAAGGGTTTGTAAATTCATACAGTTGATGAGTTTTGGCCTGAGATTGCATTTTTAAGCATTCTAAAGGTAGATCAATGAGTTTCCAGGTGAATAGTTGCCAAGTGGTTGGGATTTAGGAATTGTACAATTGTGAACTATACAATTGTACGTTTTGGGGTTGTATAGTCTTCAGTTGTACGTTTTAGGAATTGTACTATTGTGAACCGTACAACTGTACATATTGGATTAAGTTAAGTGCAAATAGTGGGAATTCATCTTAAAATCTCTCATTCCACCCCCTTAGGAAAAATGCACTCCACTCGTGCTATAGGTGAAATAAAGTGTAGTGGTATTTTGGTAAATATGACAGGGTTTATGGATAAAAACCGTAGATCTAGGATTTATGGTTTGGATTAATAAGTTATCTCATGATAACAACTTTGGGTCTTAAATTTATATTGAAATAAATATAAAAGGGTAAAAGGGTCTAAATAGTGATATTAGATAATTATCTTAAAAAAAAAACTTAGATTTAGACTTTAGCTAAAAGTTAAAGTCCAACAAAGGAAAATTTGTATCTGAACCATATCCACCTATTGAATAGGGCTTGAAATATTTAAGGGGTTATAAATATCCCTAGCCTAGTACAATAATGTTATGACTCAAACTTGTTTGAGGGAATCTAATGCTATATGTCTCAATGAAGAAGTTAAATCTATAGTGGAAACTTAGATTGACTTGTTCTAAATAGTGTAGAATATTATAGGTTTGATTATATGTGTACAAGGCAAAAATAGATTAACCTATTCATAGAAGGTTTTGGTTGTTATGATGAATGCTCTTTAACAAACTAAGTAAGATGCCAGTATCTTAAAAAAAAAGAAGGGGGCTCTTAAGGATTGTGGTCACACTTAAGGGGTTGAATGAAGGAATGTTCTCCTTTGATATTGTGATTTTGAGTTGTGCACAAGTTTGTTTGAATGCTATTTTTGGGTGCTTTTATCTTAAAGTTTTGATAACCTAGGAGAAGAAAAGAATAGCATATTTGCAATATTGTGATTACAATGCATTGAACAAATAGAATCATGTATATGCAATCATGCATGCTAAAATGAGGAATGAAATATTATGATGGCATAAACTAATGTGGGAGAAAGGGTAACTAGGTTGCATTTCTCAGGAACTTATGGGGGTTCTCCATGGCCATGTCAATGGATGCAGTTAGTATAGATTTGAGAGCATGTTTCCTGTGTGATGGGATATGGGATGAAAGGAATGGGAAAAGTTTCATCCTTAGGAAAGTATGGGATTTCCTACTCTTGAATTGAGTTGAATGCATGTTTATTTACAAATGCGTAAGGTGTTTGTTAGAAAACTGTTTTGCATTCTATGGATTACTATTGCATGGCATTGTGTAATTAGTTATGCATGTTCATAAATTGGATTGTCCTGATCCCGAGTAACCATTCACTTAGTATTGGTGGAACTGAGACAACTAGTACCTAAAGTACTTGCTGAACCTGAAAGAGAGTTGAAGATCAGAGGAAGTTGATGTTGTATTCATCTGTATGAGACTATTGTTGTAACATAAAAATATTTCTTGTGGAAGATATGATGTAATAGCTTGTAGGAGTTTATGATTTATTGATGGAAGTATCAAAAATGTAACTCCCAAGTATCTGATTGTATTGGATATGAACAATGTAATCTCTTTGAAGTTTTATGTTCTGAAAAACAAGTTGTTTACATGATCTAATATGTTACTTGAATTCTCAAGTGGATGCTTTGTTTATAAATGGCTAAATTAGATCTTTACATTCTATAAGTAAAAATGTGGAAACATAGGATGAACATAAACATATCAAAGAATATATAAATGAGAGATCTAAAGAGTAGTAGTCAATGAGATATAATGGTAGGCAACAATATGCCTATGAGAATCTGTTGGATGATTCCCTTAACAAACCATATGTGGTATGGTTAGTTGGTTAAGCATTGCACCTAAAATGATTATCTCATTGGAAAACAATGAGTAGTCAACAAGGCACATACTTAAGGTTAGGTTGAAAGACACCTATGGTTGGAACTAGTTTAATGTGGGGTTAAACAATAAGGGAAATGTGCGTTCTGGTTGAAACAGACTAGAAAATTCTCACTGATCATTATGGGACACTGGCCACTCCCATGCACATGGATAAACTCTGATCAAGTTGATTCCTGTGTGGTGCATAGCCTTGGAAACTCATGGGACTACTTGCTCAATGGAAAACTATATAAAAAGACTCTCATATGTATTTAAGTTTAAAAAAAAATTAGATGGATGTGATGGTTAGTTTTGGTTGGGTAATTTGGGGTTATTACAGTTGGTATCAGAGCCTAGGTTAGATAGGCACAAAACTCTAAATTTGATGACTCTAAAATAAATATATGCAAAGTAAGGAAAGAGAAATGGTACAAATGTAGAAAATGAGCAAGTCTTGCCCCCCATGTTGAACCCTTGGTGAATCAGATTGGAAGAGCTAGATGAACCCTCCACCTTTGTGGGTTTTAAGTGGTGTACTTGATGCTCTTTTGGGGATCGTACTTGCCATTTGAAGCTCCAAGTCAAGACTCTTCCTTATTTAGTCATTGTGTTTACACTCAACTGAAGTCATCATATAGAAAGGAGAAAAAATGAAATATTTTAGCAAATTTAGTAGAACCATCGAAAACTTTAGTTAGTTAGATGAGAGTAGGTGCATAGTTAGTAAAAGCCTTCGGTATAATATTATGAACTAACACATTTCTTTAACTAGGGAATATGCCACCAAAACTTGGTAGTGGAGCAAAGATGCCTCCTCGAAGAACTCGACTAGCTAGTATTGATAATTTTGGAGAGGGTCATGTGGGAGAGAGTTTAGGAAACCTTAAGGGGATGGAGAATCTCACAAATTTGGTTCAGAATATGCAAGGTGAGATGTCAACCTACAGAGAGCAATTGACACAATAGAATAATTTGTTGGAAGCTCTTAGGGAGGAAATTTAGAGAAATAACAATAGGGCACCCGAAGCTCCTACTGAAGCAATTATGGAAGAACCAAATGACCTTGATCAGGTAGTTAAAGCTCGTATTAATGCTGAATTAGAGAAAGACCTGAAGCATGTTAAGGTTAGAAAATTTTTGGGAAAGGAAAGTGGAGATTCTATCGAGTCATGGCTAAATGAACTAGCAATTTACTTCTCTATGAGAAATTACTCCTCAACCACAAAGACAATCTTTGTCATAGGGCTTTTGATAGAAGCTGGGTTGGAATGGTGGGAAACTTACTACAAGGATAAAAAGATAAACATAATTCATTGTGAGTGGGATGTGTTTGAAAAGGCATTTAGAAAGAGATTCCTTACTGAGAAATACTACGCTAGGAAGCTAGATGAGTTTACTCAGCTAAAGCAAAGGGAGCAGTCAGTGGATGTATACTATAGGAATTTCACTAGACTTCTTAAGTACATTCTGGCTTATGAAAATGATGATAAAATGAAGGTGCATCAATTCCTTTCAGGGTTAGATCATCAGATCAGGATCTCTGTCAACATGTTCAAACCTACCAATTTAGAAGTTGCATATGATCTAGCTTGTCAAGCAGAGTATAATCACAAAAAGAGCAACAATCTTGTCCAAGGACCCAAGAAGAACTACCAAAATCCATAGAAGAGAAAGTGGAATAATGAGCCAACTCAAAATAATAATGAAGGGTTTAAGTTTGGTAAGAGAAATGATGGGTCAACAAAAATATTTAAGAAGTTTCAGTCTAAGGATAGAAACTTTACTAATGTGGAGAAGGCCAAACCCGTGAATCAAGTAGAACCAACTCCTACTGAAGGTAAGGAAAAATTAGTTCAAGGTTTGACTCAGAATTTGAAGGTTGGGTGCTATGAGTGTGGAGGACCTCACTATGCAAGAAATTGTCCACGTCGTATAGGAGCTAACTAGAAGGTAAGTGATAAAGGACATATGATTTATGTTGCTACTGGAAATTAGAATCTTGATGGATAAGTGACCCCTATGCTTTTACAAGGTAAGGTTTTTGATAAAAATGTTAGAGTTTTGATAGACAGTGGTGCTATTGATAGTTTTATCTCTAGTAGCTTGGTCAAGGACATGCTAGAGAATCCAAAGTCTTTGGCAAAAGGGTGGAAAGTTGAGTATGGGTCTGGATAGACCTACTCTATAGATCAATATTACCCCTTGATAGAAATATCCCTACCCATAAATTCTATCACTTGGCAACTCTATGTAGCTCCATTACATGCCTTTGACATAATTTTAGGGGTTGATTGGTTGAAGGACCGCAAGGCCTTGATCAAATTTCAGGAGAGATGGGTCGAATTCACTGATGAAAATGAGAAGAGGATTAGGTTGTATAGTGAGCAAGGGACGTTCAAACCTATATTAATCTCTGCTATGCAACTTAAGAAGGTGATTAGGAAAAAAGGGATGGTATATGTGGTCAAGGTAAAGGAGGTTAAGGATGATAAAAAGGAGGAAATCTTTGAGAAATTTCCCATCCTTCAAGAATTCAAGGATGTCTTTACATCTAAAATACCAAAAATGCCCCCTAAGCGAGAATTTGATTTTACTATCGATCTAATACCCGATACATAACCTATACATAGAGCACCATATAGGATGAACTCTATAGAGATGCAAGAGCTGAAAGTGCAACTACAAGAGTTGTTGGATAAAGGGCTAATTAAGTCGAGTGTGTCTCCTTGGGGTGCACCATTTTTTTTGTCAAGAAGAAGGATGGATCCTTGAGATTATGCATCGATTATAGGATGTTGAATAAAGCAACAGTTAAAAATAGATATCCTTTACCATGGATAGAGGATTTGTTTGATCAACTGAAAGGGGCTACTATTTTCTCAAAGATAGACTTGAAGTCTGGTTACCATCAGTTGAGAATCAAAGAAGAGGATACACATAAGACAACATTCAAAACTCGATATGGACACTATGAGTTCATAGTTTTACCATTTGGGTTAACAAATGCACCCACAACCTTCATGAACTTAATGAATAGTGTGTTCAGAAAGTAGTTGGACAAGTTTATCTTGGTATTTTTAGATGATATCTTGGTCTATTCTCATAGCAAGGAGGAGCATGACAAACATCTGAGGATAGTACTAAGGGTGTTGAGGGAAAATCAGCTATATGGAAATTTGTCAAAATGTGAATTCTATGTGTCACAAGTACATTACTTGGGACATGTCATTTCTGTAGATGGAATTTTAGTTGACCCTAAGAAGATAGAAGCTATTTTAGATTGGCCAACCCCTACAAATGTAACGGAGGTTCGAATATTTATGGGTCTATCTGGGTATTATAGGAGGTTTGTAAAATATTATGCCAAAATAGCTTGTCCTATAACCAATCTTCAAAGAAAAGGGAAGTCGTTCAAATGGATGGACAAATGTGAAACTGCTTTCTAGTTGCTAAAAAAAATATTGACTACCACTCCCATGTTAAGGATTCTAGATCCTCAAGGTGACTTTTTAGTCTGTACCGATGCTTCCTTAGAAGGTTTGGGAGGTGTTTTATCACAATATGGAGCAGTGGTGGCTTATGAGTCTAGGAAACTAAAGAGGCATGAAGTAAACTATGCCACACATGACTTAGAATTGGCCGTAGTCATGCATGCCTTGAAATTTTGGTGGCATTACTTGCTAGGAAGACCCTTTGAACTAAGAATAGATCACCAAAGTTTGAAGTATATCTTCACTCAACCATTGCTAAATGCACGTCAAAGGAGGTGGATCAAATTTTTAGCAGAGTATGACTTTGGGATAGAATACATAAAGGGTAAAGAGAATAAGGTGGTAGATGCACTAAGTAGAAGAAGGCATATCACTACTTTAACTAGAAGTCATGTGGACCTGATGGATCAGGTTAAAAGAGCTCAACTTTAGGATCCATATTGTAGGGAAGTGCAAGAGAAAATAAGGAAGGATCCAAAGATAGCTCAAGATTTTGGCCTCAAATATGGCTTCTTATGTTTCAAAGAGCGGGTTGTGATTCCAAAAACAAATGATCTACATAGACTTATCATGAGAGAAGCTCATAGATATCCTTATTCTGCTCATCCTGGAGGAGCTAAGATGAGGGAGAATATGAAGAAAATATTTTATTGGCCTGGAATGAAGAAAGATATTACTAATTTTGTGGCTAAGTGTCTAGAATGTCAAAAGGTGAAAGCAGAACATAAGCATCCTGCTGGTCTACTATATCCTCATGATGTGCCCATAGAAAAATGGCAAGTGATATCTATGGACTTTATTGTGGGACTACCAAAGACTAGATATCAACATGATGCCATAATGGTAATAGTTGACAAATTGACCAAAGTCACACACTTCATTCTTGGTAGTACTACTGATGATGCAGTAGTTGTTGCTAACAGGTTCACTAGGGACATCTTCAGATTATATGGATTTCTAAAAATGATCATCTTAGATAGAGACTCAAGGTTTACGTCAGAATTCTGGCAAGCTCTCCATCGAGAAATTGGTACTTCACTGAACATAAGTTTTGCATATCATCCTGAGATGGATGGATAGATTGAGAGAGTCAATCAGGTGTTAGAGGACATGCTACACATGTACTGCATGGACCAAAAGTCTCGTTGGGAAGACTTCTTGCATCTAGTTGAGTTTGCATATAATAATGGGTACCATGCCTCTCTAAAAATGGCTCCTTTTGAGGCTTTGTATGGTCATAGGTGCAGAACTCCATTATCATGGGATAATCCTGAAGATCGGGTCACTTTTGGACCAGAATATTTGAAGGAGATGGAGGAGCAACTAAAGATAATCCTTTAGAGGCTCAGAGAAGCTTCGGACCTCTAGAAGAAATATGCAGACTTGAGAAGGACTCCTTTGGAATTTTCCGTAGGAGACAAGGTGTTCCTAAGAGTCAAATCTATGAAAAGTGTAATTAAGTCCACTAAGTTGGATCCCAGATATGTAGGACCATTTACCATAGGGGAAAAGATCAGTCCTATTGCTTACAGACTCGACTTGCCACCTAACTTGGCAAATATCCACAATTCTTTCCATGTGTCCCTGCTTAGGAAATACATATTTGATCCTACTCATGTTGTGGATGTTTCTAAGTTGCAGATGATGGATCCGATGTACATCGAGGTCAATCCCATGAATATTCTTGAGTTCCACACTAAAAATATGAGGAAATGGAACCTAGAGCAATGTAAGGTCCAATGGGATCTTTATTCTGAGAAAAATGCCACCTAGGAAAAGGTGGAAGACATGAAAAAATATTTTTCGTACTTATTTGAGGACACTATGTAGTGCTTGATTTTGGTTAAGACTTTGGTTTAGCATGATGGATACTTATGCAAACTAAGTAGACTGATGGATTTTATTATGTTATGCATGGACTAGTTAAATTTTGATGATGCTTGATGAAGTAATGATCATTATTATGTAAAACTAAAACATGATTATGCAGCATAAGTGCTTTATCTTTTTGAATATGGTATTGTTGATGTTTGTTTACTACTTTTCAGGTCTAGATATTCTCGTCAGGTGGAAGAGGTTGTTCTTCTCATTTGAAAGAAGAAGTTTCTCAACCACCAGGAATGGGGAACTGGCAAAAGGGAAAGGATGACAAAGATAATCCAGAGGGTAAAAAAAAGTAGAGAAATTTTCCCTCACATCACCATGACTACACTATTGGACTGTGATGTCCTAGACTAGTCTCCTAGTGGGATGGTGATAGTTGACTATCTTAAAAAATGCCAACCACAGGAAAAACAATAGTGTGGAAATGGGGTTTGCATGATCAGATTGCATAATAGATTGCATGATTTGAATGTGGTTGCAAAATATTAGCTCAATGCTTGATTTGTTCTTTGTGATGAATGGAAATGCATTTGACTAACCTTGGGAATGAAACACAGGGGATTGTGTTTAGCCTATGGGGGGAGTATGTAACATCCCAATTTTTACCCTACTTTGTGTTTGCATTATATAGCTTAAGGTTTGATTTCATAGAGGTGATTATGAAATAGAAATGGTTAAGTATGCTTTGCTAAATTAGGAGAATTTGTTGCTAAACATGAATTGTTAGTGGCATTTAAGGCATTTACTTGGAATGTTTCTTTGTCTCCTTAGTTAGTTGGGAAATTAATTGCTAAGATTGGTTTATTTGGTTAACCAAGATCTTTAACTTGTGTTAAGCTTGATTAGTGGACAACATTGAAGAAGCATTAAATTTAGTGTTATTTTATCCCTAGATTAGTTACAAGTTAATTGTAATTAACTAGGTTAATTAATTAGTTGCTTAGCAATGAAGTAAAGATTAGTTGAAGAGTTGGTATGTGTTTGATTGTGATTGGACCACCTCGATTGCAAAGTCAAAGATAACTCCAATTTCTAGATAGCATTTATGATGGGCTCATCTCCAACAATTTTTAATAATAAAAAAATGGTTATGGGGGGAGGGTGAGTTCCATTATAAATAGAGGCATTTGGGAAGGCAAAGAGAGAGCGATATTTTGTGGAGTGAGATTAGGGATTATGCTCTCCAATTGAGTTGGATCAGAAACTAGAAATCTCGCATTCTTCACAAATTGGCTTTGGAAATCTAGAGGTTCCTAGGGAGTATGCTCTCCGGGCTTTGCTCGGATCAAAAACTAGATGGGCCTTGTGATTTACCATAGTTTTTCCTCGCCTCGTTGCTTTGCTAAAAAAAGAAGTCACGTATAAGTCGAAGTATTGGAAGACTTTTCGGAGCTTGGATCGAAGAAAGTCTACAAAAAATTCAGGTTAGGGTTAAGATCCCAACTATAGTATGAATGATGAGTATGCTTGTTTGGTGATTGAGTTAATGTTACAGTAACAACCTTTCTTGTTGTTAAGGTTAAAGGTTTTAATGTGGAATAAAGAAAAGAGGTGTGTGTAGGAAAGTTATTGATGGTTGTGTTGTTGGGGATTGTTGATGAATTATTTGTTATTCATGGTGGTCCATTCATGTGCAGTTCATGGATTTAGAAGAAGGATTTAATGTTGTAGTTTGTGTTGTAATGTACATTGCTTGTGTATAGTAACAAGAATAATATAAATCTCCAATTTAGTCAGATATGTGCATGCATGTGTGGGAATCCAAGTGCAATATCAATAATTATATTGTGTGTGGATTTTTAGTGATATTGTAGGTGTTGTTGATTCCGGTTCTGTGTCAAAAGTGCATACCCAAAAAATGTACAACCATCCATATGCCATTGTGTGAAATAGATAAATAAAGAGAAAATAGGATTAATGGTTGTTACCCATTATTGGAAATGATATTTGTGTGATTAACATGCAAATGGGTATTTTCCAGGATTAAGTTATTGGGCAGAACAAGGGTTTTCACCAAACCATACAAGAAGCGTACCAAACTGTACAAGGGTTTGTAAATTCGTATAGTTGATGAGTTTTGGCCTGAGATTAAATTTTTAAGCATTTTGAAGGTAGATCAATGAGTTTCCAGGTGAATAGTTGCCAAGTGGTTGGGATTTAGGAATTGTACAGTTGTGAACCATACAACTGTATGTTTTGGGGTTGTACAGTCTTCAATTGTACATTTTAGGAATTGTACTATTGTGAACCGTACAACTGTACATATTGGATTAAGTTAAGTGCAAATAGTGGGAATTCATCTTAAAATCTCTCATTCCACCCCCTCTAGGAAAACTGCACTCCACTCGTGCTACAGGTGAAATAAAGTGTAGTGGTATTTTGGCAAATATGACAGGGTTTATGGATAAAAACCGTAGATCTAGGATTTATGGTTTGGATTAATAAGTTATCTCATGATAACAACTTTGGGTCTTAAATTTATATTGAAATAAATATAAAAGGGTAAAAGGGTCTAAATAGTGATATTAGATAATTATCTTAAAAAAAACTCAGATTTAGACTTTAGCTAAAAGTTAAAGTCCAACAAAGGAAAATTTGTATCTGAACCATATCCACCTATTGAATAGGGCTTGAAATATTTAAGGGGTTATAAATATCCCTAGCCTAGTACAATAATGTTATGACTCAAACTTGTTTGAGGGAATCTAATGCTATATGTCTCAATGAAGAAGTTAAATCTATAGTGGAAACTTAGATTGACTTGTTCTAAATAGTGTAGAATATTATAGGTTTGATTATATGTGTACAAGGCAAAAATAGATTAACCTATTCATAGAAGGTTTTGGTTGTTATGATGAATGCTCTTTAACAAACTAAGTAAGATGCCAGTATCTTAAAAAAAGAAGGGGCTCTTAAGGATTGTGGTCACACTTAAGGGGTTGAATGAAGGAATGTTCTCCTTTGATATTGTGATTTTGAGTTGTGCACAAGTTTGTTTGAATGCTATTTCTGGGTGCTTTTATCTTAAAGTTTTGATAACCTAGGAGAAGAAAAGAATAGCATATTTGCAATATTGTGATTACAATGCATTGAACAAATAGAATCATGTATATGCAATCATGCATGCTAAAATGAGGAATGAAATATTATGATGGCATAAACTAATGTGGGAGAAAGGGTAACTAGGTTGCATTTCTCGGGAACTTATGGGGGTTCTCCATGGCCATGTCAATGGATGCAGTTAGTATAGATTTGAGAGCATGTTTCCTGTGTGATGGGATATGGGATGAAAGGAATGGGAAAAGTTTCATCCTTAGGAAAGTATGGGATTTCCTACTCTTGAATTGAGTTGAATGCATGTTTATTTACAAATGCGTAAGGTGTTTGTTAGAAAATTGTTTTGCATTCTATGGATTACTGCTGCATGGCATTGTGTAATTAGTTATGCATGTTCATAAATTGGATTGTCTTGATCCCGAGTAACCATTCACTTAGTACTGGTGGAACTGAGACAACTAGTACCTGAAGTACTTGCTGAACCTGAAAGAGAGTTGAAGATCAGAGGAAGTTGATGTTGTATTCATCTGTATGAGACTATTGTTGTAACATAAAAAGCTTTCTTGTGGAAGAAATGATGTAATAGCTTGTAGGAGTTTATGATTTATTGATGGAAGTATAAAAAATGTAACTCCCAAGTATCTGATTGTATTGGATATGAACAATGTAATCTCTTTGAAGTTTTATGTTCTGAAAAACAAGTTGTTTACATGATCTAATATGTTACTTGAATTCTCAAGTGGATGCTTTGTTTATAAATGGCTAAATTAGATCTTTACATTCTATAAGTAAAAATGTGGAAACATAGGATGAACATAAACATATCAAAGAATATATAAATGAGAGATCTAAAGAGTAGTAGTCAATGAGATATAGTGGTAGGCAACAATATGCCTATGAGAATCTATTGGATGATTCCCTTAACAAACCATATGTGGTATGGTTAGTTGGTTAAGCATTGCACCTAAAAATATTATCTCATTGGAAAACAATGAGTAGTCAACAAGGCACACGCTTAAGGTTAGGTTGAAAGACACCTATGGTTGGAACTAGTTTAACGTGGGGTTAAACAATAAGGGAAATGTGCATTCTGGTTGAAACAGACTAGAAAATTCCCACTGATCATTATGGGACACTGGCCACTCCCATGCACATGGATAAAATCTGATCAAGTTGATTCTTGTGTGGTGCATAGCCTTGGAAACTCATGGGACTACTTGCTCAATGGAAAACTATATAAAAAGACTCTCATATGTATGTAAGTTTTAAAAAAAAATTGATGGATGTGATGGTTAGTTTTGGTTGGGTAATTTGGGGTTATTACAATCATCCTTAGAATTATCAATTGCTTCAACAAGTTTTAAATGTAAATAGAATTCAAATATCTCAAAACTTTCATTCGTAGATTCTATATAGATGGATTGTATTTCCATATCTACCTGACCTTTAGATTTTTCTATTAATTTTCTAATGCCATATTTTATAACTTCTAATATTTTCTTTCTAATTATGGACTCCATATTTCTATCCATAATGATCAAAGTTTTCAATTCAATTCCTTTGAAGTAGTAAACCTTATATCTCCCAAGTTAAGAAATAACTCAAATAAGAAATTTTAAAATTTTAAAATTTCTAAACCTTTGATGTAGAAATCCTTTTAACTCCCTAACACATTAAATTTAGAAATTTCAAAATTCAAAGTGCATTAATTTAATTCAATTTCGTTCTTCCCACCAAAGTCTTAAATATGCACAAAAAATATAAGTATAACTATAAACATTACTTAATATGGAGCTAGTGGATATAATGCTCCTCAATTCTCCTCAACACTCATCAATGCTCCTCAACACCACTCAAATCTCATCAATGCTCCTCAATGATGCTCAATGTGTCTAACTTTTCAACATTATTCTAACACTCGAATTCACTTGGCTATGAAGAAAACTTCTATGTTCTTTCTTAGGTGTTGCCTAATGGCTATTTTGCTCTTCACTCCCTATCTCTCATTGTTCTTGAATGTTGTTCTTTCTCAAGTGCCACTTATTGGGTAGCTGCTCTATGTCCCTTATCTCTAGTTGTTCTTAGGTATCATTTTATAGTTTTCTAAATGAGTCTCCTCTAGTAGATCATTGTATGTGCTCTCACCTAGTAGGTTATGAATGAGTATCCTCTGATAGCTTGTTGTATGCGTTATCATCTGGTAACTTATTGAATGTTGTGCTCTTCTTGGTACATTTATATCTTAGCACTTTTGGTACTGCTTTTCTTTTATTTAGTGCTTAGTATCTTCTAGCTTGATTTGAATATAGTGATCTTGATATATTCTACCTCAAATATAGCACTTTGGTCATGATATCTTCTACCTTGAAGATAGTGCTCTGGTTATGATATCTTATGTCTTGAAGATGGTGCTTTACCTTTAGAGATAGTGCTTTGATGTCCTCTATTTTGCCTTAAAGTATAGGAACTCTAGTAGTGCTAAATTCTCTTTTGTTATTTCCTAAAGGATAGCACCTTCGTAGCACTTGAGTCTAACTTTGATCTACTTTGAAAAGTAGTGCTTTATGCTTTAAAAATTATGACAAGAGTGCTTTTAAAAGTGTCATCTTCCTAATCTTGTACTCTCTTTTTTATGTTGACCTCTTGAACTCTATATAGACCTTTGTATGGTAGTGCATTGTTGTACTAATATCTTTAATGGTGAAATGGCTTCTCTGCTAAATACTGCACCAAAAATCTTATCCATGACTACAACTAAAATGTAGGTATTTTTAGTTAGTCTAGTTCTATAATGTTACTTTATCTTGAAAATTTTAAAATGCTTCCCTTACTTATTCTCTATTCTATAGAAGCTTTGTATTACTTCTTCTTCTCTAGAGTCCAAGTTGCTCCTATATCTCCTAGAATATTAAGTGCTCCTCTATTTCTAGAAGCTTTGATGCTTCTTAATATCTAGAAGCTATGATGCACCTCTATCTAAAATATTTCTCCAATGTATTAGGTCTTATCTAGGAAAAAAAAATGATTCTCCTCTTTTCCAGAGAATCCAATATCACTATCAGGGTGACTATGAATGTCTCTAAATGACCAAATTTCTCCTGAGTTGTCTCTCTCTCAATATTCAATAGTGATTCTCCTCTTTTTCTCTAGAGAATCTAGAATATTATCAAGGTGACTTTGAATGTCCCCAAACTTCCAACTTTCTTTTGAGTTGGCTCTTAATAAAACTAGTTGAGTCCTAGTATTCATTATTTTTCTTTCAACCAAGTGGAAAGACCCTAGCATCCAAATTAGGGTGACTTATCCTTATCCCCTCAATCTCTACTCAATTAGACCTTTACAAAAATAGATTCCAAGTGTTCACTGCTTTCAAAGTGGATAGACTTTAAACTAACTCTATCAAGAATGGATAGAGTTAAGTTATGGTTAATAAAATAACTCTATCAAGAATAGATAGAGTTAAGTGGTGGCTCTAATACCACTATTGAATTTTAAGCCTTACTACAACAAAATATCATAGGTCCCAATATAAAGAAGCCAAAATATTAAAGGTCAAAATATAAATAATGAAGAGTAGAATTATATAAATGAAAAATCAAATGTATATCTAGGCCAATATAATAATGAAATAACATTCACTTATAATATCAAATATGAATGTAAAATGACCAAAATAATTCATGTACATGCATGAAGAAAAATTACAATATGAATTGCTCAAATTTTGTATACAATCTTTATTATCAATTCTTGTTCTTTTTCGCACATTCATGTTTCTTGTGTTACATTATATGGATGTATAGACATTGTAGCACCCTAAAATTGGCGTAGTTAAACCTTAGTAAAAAGATAAAAATTTGAATTTTAACCCAAAACAGCCCGTTAACGACCCATTACCCGCTCCCCTTGTTTTTTGTGCCATTTTTAGGATTTGTTTTGAATGTTGGACGATATCGTCGACAATCAGATGAAATTGTCCCAGATCTGACGAAATCATCTGTAATAGAACGTCCAGATGATTTCATCCCAAAATTGATTTTCATAATTAGCTTCTATTTCAATAGCTTCTCTAACTTGGGCAGAAAGCATGTCTATGCGGTTAGAGTCTCCCCCATTGGATATCTCCCAAATTGGGATGATCTCCAACCTCCTAACCTCTCCCTAATCCTATATAAACTGGGATTTTCTTAGTTTATCTCCCTGAACCCCCTGGCTGATTGATTTCCCTACAAATTTAGTTTCTTATGCATTAGAAAACCCTCGCACCATCGTTTGCATTATGTATTTCAAGTTTTTTTTGTAGGAATTTACTGTTTTTCAGCTGGAGCAAGCTCGGATCATCTCAGGCAATTCCAGACGATTTTGAACGATCCTATTGCAGATCGGCGATGATCTCGTACGATCGAAGGCGATCTCGACTACAGTCCAAATTAGGGGCAATCAAAGCTTGGAGTTTACATTTCTTTACCTTCTATCTTCATTTCTTTATGCATTAACTTATTTTATTCCATTTTTGCATCCTGGAGTTCACCTCATTTAGCATAGATGCATGATAAAGTTAAAATAAATTATTAAAGTAATGCATTTCTTTTAATAGTTATCTGGATCTATCATTTAGGCAAATTTACTATTATTTCTATCATTTCCCCTTGCTTTTGCAGTTGCATTTTTGGTCCTTGGTATTTGTTTTTGTGATTGCAAGTTTTTGATGAATTCGTCAGATCGACGATGATCTCATCTGATCTCAGACGATCGACTATGATCTGAGATGATTATGTGCAATTGCAAATGATAATGTAAGATTTGAGACGATATGGACTTATACAAACCTTAGAATCTTCATCAGACATCCGAAATCAGGTACATTCTGTCTTATTTAGCACACTTTCTGTGTTTAACACTTATTCATGTTTTTTGTATTCATATAAATCAACATTGGCATATAGAATAGCTTAGATTCATCTTGGCCAAACCTAGGAATTGAATGATTAAAGTACAAAATGAACACATCAAACCTACTCTCAACCTAGGCATGGAAAATGCCACTCAAAAGTTTCCTGGTGAACCCACCATCCATCAAAAATTCACCCTTATACCCCTCCCTCGAGAGGCACGACCTTCAAATGGCCTCTCAGTCCGAGGTATTGTCCCATACTTCTCGTATCCTCATTTTGGGTGTAGATCCTATAGCCTGAAGGTAAGGATGCAAAAAATTTGGAGCGATACATTTTGGTGAACTCGACGTGAAAAACTAAAAACCTTTTGAAAACAATCCAAAAAATAAAAAATGAAAATAAATGCATTTAGAATCATTAGACAAACAAAGTAAGATTGCATATCATATTTAGATGGTAGATTATAATAAAAGATGAGCTATCACCATAAATATTGAAAATCAATTAGCAGCCATAGAGATTACTTCTGTGCTTAGAGTACCTCAAACAAATAGGGTTCAACCTTTGTGGGACAAACTTGATAGGATATTGAGTATTATTTCGTCTAGATCAACCAAACTTAGGCAAATCAAGAGGTTTCTCCTAGATAGAATCCTAGATCCTGATCAAGTAACCTTATATCATGAGATTCAGAGAGCTTGCCATAGGTGGTTAGCAGATAAAAGAGCACTTGTGTCTTCTGAATTGTACACCTTTGAGGAATACCTCGACAATGCAGTTGTAGTACATAAATTTCTATCTCGTATAGAGGATCAAGAGGTCATTCTTATGGATAGAAAAATATGGAATAGAGTTCCTAGAGCTGTGTTATATCGAGAGTATTGCCATGAAATTTATTTCTATAGGTCAGAATCTGAAATAGATAATATCACTATAGCACACTTTGTCAAATTCTTGAAAAACCATTTCCAATTTGAAGAGGAGCATTTCATGACTCCTGATGAACTTGATCCTATTAACGATATCCATAAACTATTTATAGAAAACTAAGCCATTCTTTTATTATTATTATTTCTTGCATTTAGTATGTTGTTTGTTGTCTTTATAATATTATTATAAAAACAAAGAAAAAAAACAAAAACAAAACAAAAATATAACAAAAATTAAAACATTTTTTTAAGTATTATAGTAGGTATATAATTAAAATATATACCTCCCAAACTTGCCGCATATATATATATATATATATATATATATTTGCTAACATCTAAGTTTAAGCATAATGACTAGACTTAGGAATGGAAAACAGACTGAAGTAGAAGAAGATTGGTTAGGAAAACCAGTAAATAAACTAGATGTCCTTCCTGAAGACCCAATTCAGGAAGAAGGAACCCTAGACCAAAAAGAAAAAGAATTTGCTGAAGGAAATGAACAAAGAGAAACTATTAGAGAGGAAGGATCCTCATCCCCTAAAATGTCTCCGAAAGGAGCTGTTACTTTTGAGAACATGGAACATTTCTGGAAGTTCCTCAATACTAATATTGGCGCCCTTAATAGAGTAGTCCATATGGACAAGGATCAAATTAGTGACACTCAAGCAACCCTAGAAGAAATATATCACACATGCACTAATCCCTTGTCCTTCATTGATCAAGAAAGTGATCAAGCTGGACCATCCAATTTGGATATGGCCGCTATAATCTAGAACATGCAACAACAAAAGGTTACCCAACCACCTAGAGTACCTGTTACCAAGCCTAGGGTTATTCCCACACAAAATAAACCTTCATTCATTGCTCTATTTCACCAAGTTATTGATCAACATACCTCAAATCAACAAAAGCCCAAAACAAAACCAAACACCAATTTCCAACAATCTGGGATACAACATAATGCTACTACAAATCTTCTTCATAATACTCTTCCTACTAACCATTTGCATAATAGCAATATAGCATCTAATCCTTATGTCACACCGTCATACGCTCATAAATCCCATACTCAGGTACCACCGAACCAATATGGTGGACAAACTAGTAATCTTGAAACTATGGTGAAACAGTTAGTTTCCCGCATGGACCAGATAGATCCCTACCGTCCCTCATACAATTATTGAGAGATGTGTAGTCAACCTCTAGATCCTATAGTTGTAGCATAGCCATATCCTAAACACTTTCCTATGCCTGTCCTACCTATATACAAAGGAACCAAAGATCCCATAGAGAATCTTCGTATGTTTAGGATAGCATGTCATGATATATCACATGATGACTTGTTATTACTAAAAATATTCCCAAAAAGTTTAGGAGGAATGGCATTGGAGTGGTATTATCAATTACCCACTCATTCTTTGAGGAATTTTGAAGAAACATTCGAGTCTTTTGTTCATCAATTTAGTGCCTACATCGAAAGGCATGTAACCATTAAATATTTGTACAACTTAAAACAAGACAAAGATGAATGTTTTGCTGATTTCCTAGCTCGATGGAGATAGTTGATAGGAAAATTACACTTTGTGTTACCTTATCGAGAAATGTTGGATATCTTTATCAATAATTACCCCATCGTACAATATACTCTTGGTTCGCCCTTGGATCAACGCGATGCGAGATGTTCCCTCAACTTTACATTAGTGTGTTAAATTCAAATTTAAAAATCAGTTGGTTACCATTCATGGTGACCCTAGACCCTTTAATATGTGTGCTTTGGTAGAACCTATTGGAGTTCAATTTTGCCCTGCTTTATCATCCACACATCTTAATTCTCATTATCCGTCTAAACGTGTGAAACACACACCCATAACATCACCTACATTTTCTCCATCAACGCCACCTCTACATATAGCTCAACCATATTCTGAACAAACCACATTAGGATCTCAACAAGATCCTAAACCCACAACCAATGCTTATTGTTTTACTCCTATAACTTCCATACCTATAGACCCGTCCATCGAAATTTCTACATCTACACCTACCAGAGGCATATTTTCCACATCCGAAGATGTAGGAAATGTTCCTTCTACCTCTTACGCTCTTATTGATGAGCTCTTACCCGATTTATCTAAAATTCTTATATAAAAAAAAACAAACACTGCTATGCAAGATTCCCTTATTTTAAATAAATTTCCACCCTCTCCTCGTACCTTGGGCCTCCCATAGCCTATGGGAAGTATTTACCAAGTTGGAAGTTGTGCTTTTATTTATAAGGGATATGACTAGGGAAGAATACCTAGAAACATCCAGACACATTATGATGGATATGCTCGATGTTATTTTACTAATGAGTATATTAAAGCTAAGCCTATAATGCTTAAAATGGGATATAAAGGGAAAGGTTTGGAACCTTTCCAAAATGGTATGAAAGAACCTTTTGAGGTAGAACCATGGCTCACTCGATGTGGTGTGGGCCTATTTCCTAGTAAGGGTCAGCCCTTCCCATTTGAGGATGATGACCAACTCATATGTTACCAATATTATTTGGATAAACGTGATGTCTTGCGTTTAATGAATAAGCCATTTAAATGGGGCCTAGAAATCATTGGAAAAATTAATCCTATGTCATCTGATGGACACAATTTCATCATAACCGCCACCGAGTATTTCATGAAGTGGGTTGAAGCTATGCCCCTAGCTTCTTGCACTGGAACCCAAGTTTCCAAATTTATTTTTAATCAAATTATTTGTAGGTTTAGAATTCCCACGAATATCATCTCACATAATGAAACTTTTTTCAAAAATAAAGATGTCAAGAAATTATGTCAAAAATATAAAATTCAACATCGTTGGTCCACTCCCTATTATCCTCAGGGTAATGGCCAAGCAGAAGCATCTAATAAAACATTAATTAAAATCCTCAAAATACTGGTCAATAAATTTGGCCGCGATTGGCACATTCAACTATATCCTTCTTTGTGGGCTTATTGAACTAGCATTCATACCCCCACAGGTACTTCACCTTTTGTTTTGGTTTATGGCACTGAAGTAGTTTTTCCATTTGAATTAGAAGTTCCTTCTTTGTCTCTACTACTTCAAGATACTGAAGTAGGAGATGAATATCATGCTGGAAAATTTAGTCAGCTAGAACTCCTAGATGAGAAGTGCATCAATGCTTTGGAACATCTTCGAGCCTACCAAAACAAGCTCAAGCGAGCATACCTCAAGAAAGTTCATCATCGATCCTTTGAGATCGGTGACCTTGTCTTAAAAGAAAATAAAAAAAATACTAATGCAACTAAAGACCTTAAAGGTAAATTCGAGCCCAAATGGCTTGGACCGTATATCATCACTGCTAAATTTGGATCGGGAGCATACCGATTAGCTACCTTAGATGGTAAAGATTATAAAGAACCTATGAACATTCTGCATCTTAACGCTATTATGCATAAATCTAGTCATTTAATCATTGTATATATTGTTATTTTGCATATTGTTTTCTTTTAGTCATCCATCTAAAAATTTCAAAAACAATAATAGTATTTATTCTTTCCATTCATAAGTTAAAATCAAAATATAAAACTTCAAAATCATCAAAATCTTCAAAACCATCTTTTATTTTCGTACTTGTCAATTCTTGACATGTTGTAGTCATTTTTCAATTATTTTGGATAAATTAGCATTTATTTGGAATCCTGCACTTTCACATTCACATGAATAAATATCTTTATTTTATTTTTATGATTATTAATCTCTCTTATATCAAAGTCCACAGTTGAATTAAATAAAGTTTTGAGCATAGAGAACTGCTCTTGTTATTTACTTGAACCAAGCATATCTTTTCACATTAAAATGATTTCATTACAAATTCGATATGATGCTACATAGTAGAAATGGTTTCTTGAGCGAAAAGTTTCCCCTGCTATCCTATCATGCACATGGTCTATAATCTTTGAGAATTGACAAAAGGACAAGCTCACCCCTACCCAGAATAAAAATCCCTTGCTCTACAGCCAATCCGAGCAAGTATCCCTAGTATAGGAAGAAAAAGAAAAGTCAAAGAAAATGAGAAAAAGAAAAATATCATTTTGTACCATCGCAACAATATTTCAACATTATCTCAGTTCCATGCAAAAAAAAATACAAAAAAAGAAGAAGAAGAAGAAGAAGAAGAAAAGCAGAGAAAGAGAAAAGAAAAAATAAAATGCAATAAAATCCCTTTCCCTATCCCTTGAAAAGAAAAGAAGGGTGAATGAGCTTGAATCCCTGGAATTCTCAATTATTTGAAAACTGTGAGGTAAGCCCCATAATAGGCGGTTTGTGCCCAACCCGCTTGGCCTTGGGTAATCCCTAGTGTGGTGATATGTCTATCACATTAGCGACCTTCTTTTGTATAGACCTATGTCGGCTTATGGATTAGCTAGCTCTTGATGACCCGATTTACATAGTAGCCTGGTACAGTTACATGCATATAAATCATGGTCAACGAACACTCAGTTGGTTAATTCAAATTACTTGTATCAAATTATCTTGCTCAAAATTGGTGAATGAACAATACAATTGCACACACATTTGTATTTGAGAGATTTTGTATCATTATGATAAATCCATATCAGTAATGAACTCACATTTGCACATGAGGGTTCCTTATAAATCTACATTTTTGTCTTTGAGATAATTTATAATATCTCTGCAATTCTTTTCGAATAATTTCATCTTCTTATTTAAGAACATTTGCTCAGCATAAAAACAATTAATATATTTCTTTCCAAAAACTAAAATTTTCTTTCACATCTTCAAAAACCTAGGAAATAAAGCCATGTTCATATATTTTTCTATTTATCTAAAAATAAAAAATCAATCATGCAATAAAACTAAAATATCAATTTCTTCTTTGGATTTCACGATGATGGTATAAGTCTATACCTATAATTCTATGCCTAGTGCAAACCATTGTTCTAAATTTATTTCCCATGCATTTTAATTCATAAAAACATATGGCTTACATCATTATGTTACACAATTGTGCTTTAAAAAGAACACAAAATTTTCTATTTCATGTCATTATGTCAACATTCAACTTTGCAATGATGGTATAGTTCCTAGGGACTTATTCAAACATTTTATCACACTTAGGAATTTATGCCTAGTAAAAATCATATTTCTTTTTATATATCATGCATAATATTTTTATGAAAATCTGAAAACAAATCATCACCATCCTCATTTTTCATCATCACAACACAAAGTCTTAAGACATTCTCTTAAGCACTCTTTTAATTTTAAAAAAATTTCTATACTGGGATTAGCTTGACGACCTAGCGAGCGGTGACTCCATGAAATGGTCTATAATAGTGACAATGTCCTTTGAAATTATTGTTAGAAGTCCCTTTTATTTTTCATCAAATCACACCACAAAACAACCAATTTGTTCACATCAGATTATTTCATTTAAATTTTATGGCATGACATAAAATTATAATTTCTTTCCAACGACATAATTACATGAATAATCAATCAAACAAATCCAAAATTAAAGCATCATACAACATATACACAAGTCATATCATCAAAAAGACCATATATATATCAACAAATTATGTACATCATCTCAAAATTGGATCGGTATGCCACAATCAATATCCTGGCATACTCAATCCTCTCAAAAAATAATAATAATAAAATATACAATCCAGTCTCTGGCAGCTAGTCTCGAGAAGCCCTCGACCTCTCAGCCTCATCTCCTCTCTCACCATGGCATGGAGGAGGTGGTCCCATAGAGGTCCAGGTAGTATCTCAGGTCCTCATCATCGATCATGAGGAAGTCCTCGATGATCCCACCCTAATTGGCTCTATAATTTTGACTGGCAGCTGCAACCTCTGGCCCTCTGGAACCAGCTGGTAGTATACTCCTTGGTAGAATGTGGTCTGATCCATAGACCACGCTAACTCTTGCATGCTCACCCCTCCGCTCTAAGCCCTAAGTCGTGTAGCCTCATCCTGTAGAGTCTGCACCTAAGCTCGTAGGTGGGAAACCTTAGCTCGGAGAGCTATCATCTTGCTGCTCTCCCCTAATTCAACACCCTTGCCCTTATCGGGCGATGGGGGCCTCTCCCCCTTCTAAGAAGGGAATCCCTCCTCCCTCCTCATTATCTATTACGGTCTCTGTGGAGCCTGTGCCATCCTCTAGAATCTCTCCTATGGAGACCGTCGTTGCTCTCTCCCTTCGTGACCTCGCATTGCCTCAATGGCTGCCTGGCATCGCCTCCCCATCCGATGCATAATCGCATGCACCGAATCCTATGCCCTCGTCATCCGAGGAGGGTGGATGCCTACGTACTAGGCATCATATCCATTCATAACCCTAGCATTGTACCCATCCACTGGCTATATGGGGCATCATCCGCATCCTGAATCCAAAATCACTACATATCTAGAGCCCCACTCAATGTAGTACTATCTCAAACAGTCTGGGAGTACTCATAGTCCCTGAGAGATGGGATCCCCTGCTAAAGACTGAACTGTCACAAAAATCGATCGTAGTGGTGGAGCTCTACCTCTCCTCGCTCCATCCTTAGCCAACAAACTCGCCTGATGCGAGCCAGCTCCTACCCATCCTTTGCCCACCTTGGATGCTCTCTCCATGGCCTCCAGGTGATCTGGTCTAGGATGATGTCATCTAGCAACCTCCGTGACATCAATAGATCTATCCGCCGTTGTGACCCTCTTTGTAGCCACCAATAGAAAACTCGGGGTCTCTCTCGATCAACCCCTGTCAGTGGGAGTCCCACCGATCTTCGCATCGTGATGTGCTCCCAGCACCATACCTGTAGTAGTGATGTCAAAACCAGACATCGACCTCCCTTGTATATGACCCCATGCAGGATCCTATACAAGCGGCACAGTACAAAGCTGCCCCATGCAAATCTGTACCTGTGGTATCTCATGTCGCAGACCACATCTGAAAGGAGCCAGGGTAATCTGCACCCGCTCTGGTGGTACAGCAGTAGGCTACCCACTATCCCTACCAAAACTTGAGTCAACCTAGATGTCCCAGGCATCTTCCTTAGAGACTCGATGTTCACTCCGCCCTTCTCTAGGGTGAAGCTCGGGTCTCCGCTCAGTCGCATCATAGCCTGGCCCTGATTGGCCATAGGAGTCATCAATCGTCCTTGTATAGGGATCCTCAAGATCCTCCATACATCCTCTAGTGTGGGAGCCATATCCCCTATCGATAATCGAAAGCAAGATGACCCCGGATACCATATCTTTGCTAGGGCTGTCAGTAGCCCCATGTCTGTCGATACTTGTGGCATCTTTGCCACATGCTATAGTCTGACTTGTGCTAGTCGGTCTCGCTCCGCCTGGTTGAGCACGACCACGTCATCCCTCAGCCCCCCGTATTTCCACTCCCGACTCTTTAGTAATCCCCTTTGCAAAACAAACAATAAAACAACAAAATTCATTAATAAAATAATTATTAAAATCAATTAAATGCAATTCAAACAAACTTAATTTCATAAAAATGATGATATCGTCCACCATTGGATGATATCGTCCTAAATTGGGTAAAATCATCCTTTGTAGGATGAAATCATCTCCAATTTTGCAACTTGGGGATCACCCCTTGTTGGACGAGATCGCCCCTATTTCACCGATTTTGCCTTCAGACGAAATCGATGATCTAGGGACAATTTCGATGAAACTGGGACGATTTCGTCTCGACATCATTGACGGCCTAAAAACAGCTGCGATGCCCCAAAACAATCAAAATTTAAATAAAAAAATTGCATAAATCAAATTAAAACATAATTCACTAGGTTTAGATCCTTACCCGTAGCCCGCGTCGGACCTCCGTCGATCTGTGCATTGTCTCGACCATTTTTGTTTGCAGAGCTCTCAAACAGTAAAAATGAACAGTAAAAATGAATTAGGGTTTTACCCTATTTTTTTAATTTTATTTAAAAACAACAATATTTTAATTTTGCTTTTTCGCGCTTTTACCTCAAACGTTCGATTTGGGTAAAAACACGGAGGGGGCACCATAGTAAACAGTTGTACGATTCGACCTAGAATCGTCGTCTATAAAATTGAGTAAATTTTTTCTTTCTCGTAAAATGGGAAGAACTCGTATTTAATGCATTTTCTTCAAAAAATTCGCTAAAGAGGGGGCAAAATGTAGCACCCTAAAATTGGCATAGTTAAACCTTAGTAAAAAGATAAAAATTTGAATTTTAACCCAAAACCGCCCGTTAACCGCCTGTTACCCGCTCCCCTTGTTTTTCGCACCATTTTTAGGATTTGTTTTGACCGTTGGATGATATCATCGACGATCAGATGAAATCGTCTGTAACAGAACATCCAAACGATTTCGTCCCAAAACTGATTTTCATAATTAGCTTCTGTTTCAATAGCTTCTCTAACTTGGGCAGAAAGCATGTCTGTGCAGTTAGAGTCTCCCCCATTGGAGATCTCCCAAATTAGGATGATCTCCAACCTCCTAACCTCTCCCTAATCCTATATAAATTGGGATTTTCTCAGTTTATCCCCCTAAACCCCCTGGCTGACTGATTTCCATGCAACTTTAGTTTCTTGTGCATTAGAACACCCTCACACCATCGTTTGCATTCTGTATTTCAAGTTTTTCTTATAGGAATTTATTGTTTTTCAGTTGGAGCAAGCTCGGATCGTCTTAGGCGATTCTAGACAATTTCGGATGATCCTGTTGCATATCGGCGATGATCTCGTACGATCGGAGGTGATCTCAACTGCAGTCCAAATTGGGGGCAATCAGATCCCGAGTTTGCATTTCTTTACCTTCTCTCTTCATTTCTTTATGCATTAACTTATTTTATTCCATTTTTGCATCCTGGAGTTCACCTCATTTAGCATAGATGCATGATAAAGTTAAAATAAATTATTAAAGTAATGCATTTCTTTTAATCATTATCTAGATCTATCATTTAGGCAAATTTACTGTTATTTCTATCATTTCCCCTTGCTTTTGCGGTTGCATTTTTGGTCCTTGGTATCTGTTTCTGTGATTGCAGGTTTCTGACGAATTTGTCAGATCGACGATGATCTCGTATGATCTCAGATGATCGACTATGATCTGAGATGATTATGTGCAATTGCAGACGATAATGTAAGATTTGAGATGATCTAGACTTCTACAAACCTCAGAATATTTATCAGACATCTAAAATTAGGTACATTCTGTCTTATTTAGCACACTTTCTATGTTTAACACTTATTCATGTTTTCTGTATTCATATAAATCAGCATTGGCATATAGAATAGCTTAGATTCATCTTGGCCAAACCTAGGAATTGAATGATTAAAGTACAAAATGAACACATCAAACCTACTCTCAACCTAGGTGTGGAAACTGCCACTCAAAAGTTTTTTGGTGAACCCACCATCCGTCAAAAATTCACCCTTATACCCCTCCCCGAGAGGTGCGACCTTCAAAGGGCCTCTCAGTCTGAGGTATTGTCCCATTCTTCTCGCATCCCCCTTCCGGGCGTGGATCCTATAGCCTGAAGGTAAGGATATAAAAAATTTGGAGTGATATAGACATAGAAGGTGATGTACTTAACTATTGATATCTATATGATAGCTCCCATGACCTTTGGCTTATCATATTTCCACTTGTATACTAGACTCTTCACTCTCTTCTTACATGCATACTTGAACCTATGACACTTGCATACTTCTACATGAATCTTACTCTCCTACGTGCACTCCTAATATAAGATACTTTGCACATCCTCACATTATATATTTTCACACTTACATACAAGACACTTGTACACATTCTCTCAATACACACTTGCACTCTTTCTTACATGATTCTTGTGCATTTCCTACATATTGCACTCCTACATGACACTTGTGCATTTCCTGCACATTGATACTTACATACAAGGGGAAATATAAACCACTCATATAAATTATAGATTCAACCCTAATCTATTACATATTTACATTTGTACCATGAAGGTACCATTGTGGTACATTTGCATGTACCAAATAATGTAATATTCTCCAACATTATCAATATTCTAAAGTAAGCAACAAAAAGCTTAAGTTTATTTTTTCTTGATTTCTTGTTTTAATTCTCCTATTGTCATGATTGTTTAATCTTGATTCTAGAACCAAAGGTTTATTTTATTTCATTACTTGTGTCTATTAATTCTAGTTTTGAACTAGTGTAGATGCAATAGTTTACACTTAGGTTTTCTACCAAATAGGTTGTCATGGACCTTTATCTTCAACATGTAGAAATAGGTGCCCTCTTCTCCATATTATATTATTTGAACTTGTGTTGGGTTGCTTCTATAGGATTACTTGAGAAATGAACTATTGTGGTTGTTCCTCCATTACTATTTTCTTACATCAAGTTATAATCTCTTATTTTTGTTTATAGACACTTGCATATTTAGAGATAAAACCTTCTTCTTCTATTGTTTAATGAAAGTTGTATAAATTTGTATTATTATCACTTATTATTGCACTATATGGAGACTTTGTTACTTTATTTATATTTAGTGGTTTAGTTATCAATTGGTTAACTCTAACAAGTTTATACATCATATTTAAGTCTTGACCAAAGGTTACTTAACTGGTTAATTTTATTGAACACATATCATCCATTGAGATTTTTGTATGTTCATAATGCATTATATTGAGTCATGATGAACACTACATGGAAAATATTTAAGAAAAAATATATCAGTTTTTGCATTCATTATTACATTTACCATATTATTTTGAGCATAATTATCACATTTATAATATATGTTAGCTTATTTGCCTATTGGGGAGCCTAATCCTTTAATATATAAAGCATATTCTTTATTTCCTATCCTCTTTGTACCTCTTGTCATATTCCAATTGATTGTTACTTATTAGTTTATTTAACATACCTCCCATGAGTGAGAAAACTTCATCCATTCATTGTTGAACTTTATCTACTCTTCCTTAGTAATATAATGGTTAATTTTGAAATGCTAACAAAGTAGGTCTAGCTAATCATGGTGGTGGCATAAATAATGTTGATAACTATGGTTGATATAATGGAGTATTCAACATTCACATGCTATGTAATGACTTGTTGTATGAAGTATAAGGTACAATTGATAATGATTATTGATATATAGGTGCACTTAGTGATGATACATTAGGTCATGATGTAACTTGAGGCAATGCCAATACCATTGGTAATACTTGTTGCTATGTTTGAGTAATTGGGAATAATATATTTGATATTAGCATACTTTGTTGTAGTGGAGGGAATTGAAATTACTACATTGATATTTGATTCAAGATTGATGCATGGGACATCAGAGGTTCTAGCATTAGTTTACCCACTTGGAGATGTGTCTCTTCTATATGATAAACCTCTTCGAATATTTTTTAGTGCGATACGGTTCATTCCCCTAAACATATTTGTCAAATATAATTGTAATGTTCTTATGTAATATTATTTTCATTGTTTATAAAATATATGAATGTTAATTAAAATTTAGTAAATAATATGCATGAATTAATATTAAAAGTAATATTGTCATTCAAATGTCTCAATATAGCATTTAGCTAAAAAAGTACCAAGTATCCATTGGTGATATTATCAAATAATCTAACAAATGGATCAATGATTATGGCTTAGTTGGTAACTTGATTTTTAGTGAGGCTCAATAGCATAATGTGGCCTCTTATATTAGTGACAATACATGTAATATCACCATTATGTCTTAATTTTCAATGGAATAAATTGATTTTAAAATAGAAAATTCATGAAGGTGTTGTAACATTATTTTTTCTCCATTTCTATTAAATGTCAACAAGGCAGTTAATGTTGCTTATGGGATAGGATAATAAGCTAGAAACTTCAAAGGGCCTTAGAGGATCCAATCTAGGAAATTATTTCAAGGTAATATTTGAACTAGGGTTATGCATAAGGGGTCAACCCCAAAATATATTTATAAAAATGGGGTGAAACAATTTTGAAATAAAGGTGAATAGTGGCCAAAATGATGAAGAAGATATGGCAAATTGCATTTTTTTCCACAAAAAATTATAAAAATGGGGTCAATCAATTGCAAAATATTACTACCATTCATTTTTCATATATTATTGTGATAAGACAACAATATTTATGAGATATATAATTTCAGGTTGCCAAGATCTAGCATCCTGTAAGGGTTTTTGCACATTATCCTTACTAGATCTCTACTTGCTTTTTCTCAGGTATCCCACTTTAGCAACTTGAAAACTCATTTTGGAGGTCTTACAAGGGTTTTTTGAGGATTTTACCAAGCACCAAACTAATCATAGATCTATTTAAAGTGTAGAATTTTTGGGCTAGGTGGTTAAAAAAAATGAAAACAAAGTTCTTGATCAAAATTTTCACCTTCTAAAAGATAACCTGCTTAAAAAGTAAAAAATACTTTGTCTGCTACCTATCGTGGAGTCTATCATTCATTATTTTTTATCTTGTTGCCTATCATTTGTCATATGTTATGTTGTTGTCTATTGCCTATCATGTTGTTATCTATCACTCATAATTTTTTGCATTTTTTTATCACCCGTTGTTCGTTATGTTATCTATCATCCGCCATTCGTTGCGTTGTTGTCTATCTTCCATAGTTTGTTATGTTTTTGTCTATAATTTGTCATTCGTAATGTTGCTATCTATCATACATCATCTATTGCTTTGTTTCTATCATCTATCATTTGTTATGTTGTTATCTATCGTTCGTCATCCATACTATTGTTGTCTATCATCTGTCATTTATTTCTTTCCTACCTATCATCTAGATTTCATTACTTTTCTTTGCTACCGATCATCCTTATTTTCCCTATCATCTATCAACTCTTCTATCAGTTGATCATCTCTGCTTCTCATTATTATTGACCATCTATATTTTTAGTGGATCATCCCTACCCTTATTTTTGGTCACATCTTCTATCAATCGATTGTCTCTACTTCTCACTATTGTCAGCAATTTTTATTGTCAACCAATTGTCACTATCCTTCCCTACTGTCAATCACCTTTTCTATTATATGATCATATCTAATTCTCACTATTGTCAACCATATTTTTTGTCAGTTGATATCCTTATTTTTTCTTGTTGTCTATAACCACTTCTATCAGTCAATCATATTTTCATTTCATTGTTGTTGGCCATCTCTATTGTTAATCAATTTTACCTACTCTTCCCTCTTATTGTTTATCTCTTCTATCAATCCATTATCTCTACTTCTCACTATTTTTTATCATATCTATTGTTAGTTTATTGTACTTGTTTTTCCTTGTTGTCTATCACCTCTTCTATTATCTTATCACCTCTACTTCTCATCATTATCGATCATCTCTATTGTTAGTCGATCATTTTTATTGCTATAGATCATTTTTGCTATTGTAGGTTTTTCATTGTTGTAGGTCATTTTTTTAGGATAATCAATGTTTTAGATGTAGAAGTATTGCTATCACATTAGGTATATATATTGGTGGTGTAAGAGGTAAATTTGGTGATAGATAATTTCAAGGAAAAAAGCCCCACAATTTAGGAAGGAATGTTGGTGATCTAAAATAAAAATGGTAAAATTATTTTCAAAGTGGGGCAACCTAACCCCAAAAAAATTTTACACCCAAAAAGTTTTGGTGAATGGGCCCTGGTTAAGGGTCCTCATATTTTCCAATTTCAAATTTCCAAATTTCTAATATTTATGAATTAACAATGATTCATTGCTATGCATAATCTTGGTTTGAACTTGTATTTGCAATAATGGTTATACATGTGTTTTTTGATCATATGATGCTTGCTATGTGTCTTGCACTTATTAAGATTATTGTTGGGAATCTTATGCCTATTGAGTAACTTGTACTTGTTGGATATTTGGCTACACTTGAAATAGTAGTGGTTGTTGTTGTTTTGCCTACTACACATACTGCATATGTTGAATAGATTAAGCCATATCAATGAGAAATTCATGTAACAATGAAATAGATTTTAGTATCTTCCTTTGGTCCAAGTTGGTAGATTTAATGGAAAATATTAATCGACAAGTTAATTATTTTTCAAAGAATATTAAGGTTGATAAGAGCTTCTAGATATTTTATTTTTTAATAATTTTGATAGTTTTCCCTCTTTTTTTTTTT
>JAQPPZ010011339.1:0-43046 GCA_028583015.1 Wollemia nobilis | reverse complement strand
TGCCAACTCAACTACATAGAAAGAGGGTTTAGTATCATGACCTATGCACCAAGAACTAGAAATAATACATTGATTTGTGTATTCATAGGAGATTATTTTTGTTGAATGGATGAAATGCATATCGAAATATGCAAATATGGAACGGTATTATAAGTACATAGTAATTGTATTACCTAAGTGTAATTTTATTACTATACTAAAATCTAGATCTATTATTAGGTGTATTATCACAATTTCTTGGGAATGTGCATGTATGAATGATGCATCAATTGTAGTTGCACTTACTTTTTAACTAGATCAATTCTATGTATATGTCTCCTTGTGAAGGGTTAGAACTTTATATATGAAGTTAAGATAGGGGTATTCATTGATATACCACTTGGTTGGATAGTAAAAATATTGGTGACATCTTCCCTCCACTTATTTTATAGGCAACTAAAAACTTAACCATAAATTTAAAAATCTTTGTGTTCTATTATACAAATACGTAATCTTGTTTCCATACACTATATTGTATGATTAACAATGGCAAGATGATTAGTCTTGTACTTAAAATAAGTTCCTTATTGTACTCTACAAAATCTATCATTGATATTGTAGTGGCTATCCTTGATCATTTAGAAATTTATGTACTTTTGAAGAAATGTAGTTATATCATCTTGTAATGTACTTTGAAATTTTATAATAGGTTTATTTGTGTTAGAGTATATTACATCATTTGGATCATGTAAATGTACCACCCTTGGTACATAACTAGAGTAGGAGATTAATTTAGGGGATAGTTAGCTAGTTACTTCAAGGAATATAATAAATGCACAAGTGTCTATGTGAAAGATGTCCCCTTGTACAACTAGGTAGATTGTTGGCCAAGCAATCCATCTTTGTATATAAATACTCTCATAGTGAGTGATTACATATCGTTATAGGTAGTAGTAGGTCTATTGTGTGGATCACCATATAGATTGGTGATGGAATACAATGTAGTTCTTTAGTATCAATTCTAGAGTGTTCATTTCCTCCATAGTGTATTGTATCATTTTCATCACTTTCCATTAATAGCATATTTTTACATCTTGCATTTCTGCATATTTCATATCCTGTGATTATATTCTTCCTTGGCATACACCATAAAAATCTAATAGTGGTATTAGATCTACGGTATATCAATAGGAATAGGGAGAGCCATAAGAGAGCACCATTGCTACTGTAGGTTTGAACCTTACTATATTTTTGCAAATCGGATAAACCATTGTGCACCACTGTATGCAAACATCACTGTAAGGGATTGTTGGATAGGAAGAGCCATAGTAGGTTATTAGGAATAGGAAATCCATAAGAAATATTGAGAGGAGAAGCAAATCTTAGTTCCAAAATTTTTGAGATTGCATTTGGCTAGATTCTTTCCACAGAGTTGTAGAAAAACTTGTGAAGACTAGGACTCAATATTCATTCCACTAGATTGACAAATCAACTAGTGAAGATTCATCATTGATAAGATTTAGAATCATCTTACTAATATATTGTTGCAAGAAAAGGAAACTAAAGGAAGCCTTGTTGCATACCTTCTTATTGTAGAATAAAATGCCATAGAAGCCTTATTGCAGAAGAAAAGGCCATAGAAGCCTTATTGTAGAATAAAAGACCATAAAAGCCTTATTGCAAAATAAAATGCCACAAAAGCCTCATTGCAAAATAAAATGCCACATAAGCCTTATTCCAAAAAGGCCAGAGAAACCTTGAAATGGAAGAGACTCCAAAGAAGATTCCAAGAATATAGGAGATTGGTGATCTTTGTTGAAGACTGCAAATTGCAGATTAGCTAGAGTCTTTCCACAAGATAGTGAAGACCAAGACTCAACATAATACATACCACTAGTTTCAAGAATAACTAGTGAAGTTAAAGAGGTCTAAGAAAAGACCCCATTGGAAATAATAGATTGAAGATCTATTCCAGAAGAAGCTGAAGAGACTCATAGAAAGTCTCATTGAAGAACTTCTAATCTTGGAAGATTGAAGAAGGACTAGCAAGGTCCTATACCTGATTTTAGAAGTAGCAGACTTTAGAGATCCATGAGAGAGATCTCATTGCCAACACTTTTGTAGTTGAAGGTTGAAGGAAATGTCTCATCAAGAAGATCATAAAAGTTGTAAGATTGAAGACCTTGGAGAGGTCTCAAGGAGAAGGTTTGGAGAGCCTCATTCTAGAAATTAGAAAATCCATCAAAGAAGTTCCTAGGAGAACTCATTGGAAAAATTCACTACAGAAGATAGTGAAATATTTGGGACAATTATCGCCATCCGAAAACAAGACCAAAAGGAGAAGAATTTGGCAAGGAGTGCCAAATCTTGAAGAAGAATATTGAAGACCTCAAGACATTCAAATTCTTGAGAAGAAAATATTGTTTGAATTCAGAATCCAAAAAAGAGGTTGAAGAAGAACTCATATAGAAGATACCTTTCAGATCCAAGAAGGTTTAAAGATTGCCCTTCATAGCTAAAGAAGGCACAAATAGAGATTTTTTGGATTCACAACAAAATACTAAAAGAGTTCCTGAAGGACAACATTTCAATGAATAGATTGACTGCTAAAGGGCAAAAATCAAGATAGCATTACTAGCTATAAGACTTCGAAGTTCTAGGCCAAATCCTGAAGGAGAAGTTAAAAATCATCTACTACAATTTTAGAGCAGTAGACTAGAAGTATTCAAAGCTGCGAGAAACCACCATTCTAGATAAGAGACTTGGTGAATCAACTCAAATATTCATCATTAAAGGTAAGCAACTTAGGTGCAAAAGGTTCATTACTTGAACACTTATTCAGATTACTACTTAACTTCATTAAGCACCTTATTAGAATTTGGAAGTTGCAAAATAGAAGGTTGTATTTTAAGTCCTCAAAGAAAGTGCAAAATATAGGTTTTGTTAAGGTTCATTACCTGCACATTCATTGGAGTTAGATACATTCTTTCTATTATCTAATTATTGATAAAAGGACTACATTAAGGAATTTGCAAATATTATTAAGTGCATTTGAAACTACTTTGAGAGCTTATTAATAGGAGTAATAAGGTGATATTATTAAAGTGCATTAAGATTGGAAATATTATTGGTTCATTGCACTATACTAGTTGTTCATTAAACTAGTTACTCTCAAAGAATTATTTTGTGTCAAGATCAAGGGCACAAAAATCTGCAAATAATCAAAGTGTCTAAAGACACTATTCAAAATTCAATACCTACAAGGTATTGTGGCCCATAGAAGCCACCAAGCAGATCAAAATTCCTCCAAGGAGTGGAGAAGAAGAAGGTAGCCATTAAATCAGTGATAGAAGCTAAAAATTGAGACTTGGTGAGTCTCATATTCAAGGTGCACTAAAGAGCTCATTACAGGTAAAATATTAGTGCAACAATTACTCCTTCAAGGATATATTATCTATGTGATTATTAGCTTGGGTTCATTACTAAGATTAACCAAGCAAAGGAGAGAGTTTTATAGCAAAGAAGACAACATCAATCAGACCCTTCCTACAAAATATAATACAAAGAAGCCACCATTAAAACCAACAAAAGAAGCTTGCAAAAGAGAAGGTGCAAATCAAGGTATTCTATTACAATTCTATTTACATTATTCTACACCATAACATCTTGTCCTATGTAGGAAATAGGATAGAACTTAAGTGTCTTAAGGACACATCCTCCACAAGTGAGGAATATCATACAAGCGGTCGTAGAGGAGCATAATCCAAAGCAAGAGAGAAGAGCTAACAAAGAGCTCTCATTATGGTTTCCAAAGATACCCTTACAACCATGAAAGTAGGTGTTCCTAGCAACCAATATAAAGCACAAATTATTACAAAAGGTCATTAATCATCTACGTTGGTTGTCATCTATTAACCATTGCAAAGGAAGCATTTGAACTAGCACATTGAAAGCAAAAGGATAGATAGAAAGAAGCAATACCCAAAGATATTGATTAGAGAATACATCCACCATAGGAGCGCTCAATTCAGACCATCATAGAACCAACTCTAATCTCCTAAGACCTCCATCGAATCAAGAGCCAACTCATACTCATCTGGAAGAAGTATAGAGGAATAAGAAACAACTAGATTTATATTGGCAAGTGAAATATATAGAAGAAGAGAAGCATTGGAGGTAAAATACATGCAATCGGCTATTTGTCATCATCGACAAGAAGTGCTCAACTCATCTCATTAGAAAACGCTTGAATGTTAGAGTGAAGGGAGTTACAAAATGACTATGATAGGAAGGAACATTACAACATCGTTATTTATAATTGGAGCCCATACGCCACTTGGAGAAAGCATTAGATTTAGCCATAAGCATTACAAAAGAATCCCCATGCACGTTGGAGCATAGAAACCACTTGGACATCATTCAAATAAGGAATAAAAAACACCTTAAACGTTACTCAAGATGCACATACCACGTAACTATATAAGTGTTTAACTCCAAGGTGTAGACGTGAAGAAAAAATCAAAGTAAATTTATAAATTTCAAGTGAATAAGAGCACACTTAAATCAAATTCAAAGGAAGCAATGAGGACTGTCATAAACTAGCATTCAATTCCTACGGTGATAAGCGCCCATTAAGGAGAAGACCAGGCTAAAATAGGCACAGTGAAAGCATAGAGCTAGAAGGAAGAACATGTAGGTCATTCGATTGAACAAGGTCAAAGCATCAGTCATACAACACCAAGATACATACCAATCAACCATCAAAGTACGTGGAGATACGTAGTGCATCAAGCCTCACAAAAGTAAATTAAACTTGCTTGCTTTAATTAAAATTGAATTTATAAGGTAATATAGCCTATTTTTTTTAATTTACATGGTGGAATTGGTAGCCGCCACGAATCCAGGCAAGTTGTCCAGTTTTTTATGGCCGCCACAGTATTCTATGTTGTTCACCCCATAAGTCACCACACAGATCTTCGCACAATCTGCCCCTATAACCACCATGCCATAATCATTTTAAATATTTTATGTTGCTAAAAGCACCAGGAAAGGGATAAGCATTCAATCTAGCGAGGCCCGAGATTTGAACCTTTGACCTCTACCCCCTTACGGGGTTTGGTCGAACCAATCGGTCTACACCTCGAACCTAGGTAATATAGACTATTGCATTGTAATAAGATGTTATATTACATTGGAATAAATCTAACAAGCATTAGTAATTATCAAGCAAGCTTATTTCATAATATTGAATATTCATATTTGCAATTAACCAAGTAGGAGATATAAGGTTGTCAACTATTGGTTAAATTACTATTAAATTGCAAATAATATTATTTTTCTAATATTCCAAAAGTAGGGAGATATAAGGCATACTACTTCAAATTAAATACATATAATTGGAATTTAGAAAATTAATCTATTGGAAAGAGAATCAAATCAATTGCCTTCATATAGAGTTGGAAATAATTGGTAAAAAATGTCTCATACTCATTCTAAGGAGACAAAAAAATCTAACCATTAAAGCATACTTCATTGAGATAGATAAGGAAAAATTACAAAGTTTATTCTCAATACATTACAAAATCAACTTAGAAGGTGAACTAAACATATTCTAATTATTAGGGAGATATAAGGAAGCCTACAAAACCTAATTCTAAAAATGTTTTATCAAATTAGTTCACATCTCTTAACTAGGGAGACATAAGGAATTCTACAAAACCTAAAAGCCAAGAAATTTTTTTCCACCTAGAGAATCATTATGCACAAATAAATTCCTCCTTAGAGAATCCCAATTGCTAAAGGTCCCAAACTACTTCTCATAGAAAAACAAAGTGAGAGCTATTCTGACATTTGAATATTTTGTGGTTAGTGTGATAAACCCCTATGACTATAAAAATAATTTAATAAAAATAATTTCAATCATTAAACAATAAATCAATTATTACTAACTATACATCAAATGATAAGAAATCAAGTAATTAAAAACATGGCTTTTTAAGGTGTGTGGTGGTTGTGTGTTAAATGTCCTATTGATAAGCATAGCTCTCGGCTTTACTAGGGGGTATGGTGGGTATGGTTGGGAGGAGACTGCTCAACCTTGTGCATTGGTCATAGGGGTTTTTCACACTAACAAAAAAAAATTGAAATTATTTTATAGTATTTATTTTATCACCTATTTAATTTGGTAACAAATACAATAAATTTGATATTACATCAATATGAAGTTCAAATTTTTATAATTTTGATAATTAATTTAAAGAAATGAATATGTTAATAGTTTGAACTTGAAAAAAAATTATAATATAAACCTTTTATTACAAATTCCAAATACTATTGGTTGGAAACAAGGTTAGATGGTTGTGGAGGTGCATAAATATATAGGGTGCAAATATGGGATACTTAGTATAAACTTTTAAATTTGATATATGTGAGTACAAATACATAAGGATATATAGGTGTGAAGGAACAAGGATATAAAGTATTTGAGGCACGTTTTAAAAGTATTTAGAGACTATCATAATGTACTTATATCTCATTGTGTACCCAATATATATCTTATTAAAATAGAATACGTATATAAACAACATTTATTAGAACATATTAAACTAATGAAATTAAGTTATCTGTTGTATGAATTAATAATATTAATTAAAAATTAAATTAAGAGAATCCATTGCATATAAAAATATTCTTGAAAATGCAAAAAAAATAATAATAAATGGTGAAGATATCCTAATAAGATGCATCATACTTATAATTGACACCATGGATAAGATACAAAGTTGGCATTAATAGCAAATGACATTCATATTATAGATAAATATAACATACAATGATTTATAAAATGTTGGGTACAAATCATCCCATCACATTACAAAATATAATATAAAATAATTTATAAAATGTTGGGTACAAATCATCCCATCACATTACAAAATGATGCGCAAAAAGATGTTTAATCACATAGTATAGGTTTAAGCATTTAAGGGAAAACCATTTATCCTTCGTATTGCCTTGCAGGAATACATGAATGAGGGTATTTATTCCATTGTCTTTCTACTTAGCAGTAGAAATTAGTAAATGAACAAAATAAACAATTTTTTAATTTTTTAATAATATAAATTTAAAATTATAAAAAATTATATTTATTAAATTAAATATTTAAATAATTATTAATAAAATATATAAGAGATTGTTGATGAGCTGAAGTAAAATTAACTGAGAATCCAATAATTGCTAAACCTTCTAGTTTACATAGACTAACACTCTACACTTTAAAAGACTAGAATACCACTTTTGTCATGATGTATTGTATGTTAAAACTTAGGTTTTTTCATAAAATCAACTTGATTGCAAAAATCCTATAATATTGTTAAAGAAACGAAATTATTAATTTTGTAAAATAAAATCCTTTCTTATTTTTTACCGTGTCTACTGTTACTTCCCTTTATTATCTTTTGTATCTTTTTCAATTTTTCTCTTTTGTTTCCTTGTGTGCTCCATTCTAATTTTGTTATTTATAAATATAATTATAATTACGTGGTTTTTATTGGGATTTCTCTCTTCAAAATATCAAAATATTTTTTTAATTTTACACAGGTTTTTGAAGGGTTTTGGTCCCTTCATATTGAGTGGGATTTGAACCTTGGACCTCTCAAAGAGAGACCAAAGCCCTTACCATTGTAATAAGCTTGCAACTCTTCAAAATGTCAAAGTATTATATTTATTGTTATGTCAATTAAACTATATTCAACATGTTTTTTTTTTTTTTTTAGAAAACATCCTAAAAGAGATGCCACTTTCAGAGACCACTTTTGGGTAAGACCCAAGGAGGCAGGGGTAATTCAACATGTATTTTTATTACAATTTTTTTTTCTATTAAATATATTCTTCAGCGTTTGTTAAGTGTTGTATTTTTATAATTAACTCTTTGATATCATTTTGATTAAGAGGTAAAATCTTTGTTGACCAATTACCCTTTGAAATTTAAATTTTAATAAAATAAAGATCAATGTCCCAATTGGCTAAATTATGTGCTATCTGTTTTTCTTCTTTATAAATATGTTCACATTTCTAATAGATTGCTTCCAATAAGAGATTATGAACATCAACAATGATATTATTTTTTTGAATCCTTACATCCATTTTTGTTGAAAGCATTACTAATAATTTGTGAATCCTCTTCAATTGAAATATATTTCCATCATTTTTCTATTGCAACGTTAATCATTGTAAGAAGTGCCCTAGCCTCTACATAATTGTTAGTTGAAGTTCCCAAGTGAGGAAAAGTTTGCCATTATTATTTTAAAAAACACCACCTCCACTAGTAATATTGATAACTTTTATATGTATGTTCAAATCCTATAACCAAGTTATTACCACTTTTCTCGCAACTGAGACTTCCTATAATTGCATCCCTATAGTAAAAACATATAGATTATGATAGTGTTAGCATCCCTATAGTAAAAACATAACACCATTATAGATTATGATAATGTAGATTATGATAATGTTAGCATGCTCTTGAATTAGAAAACAAAAACTAAAGTTTTTAATTTTTACATTTGTTAAATATCAAATAACATTAGTTCAATTGATTATATTCCTCAACTTTAGAGGAGAGACTTGGATTTAAATCTTGCTAAACATTATATGCATAGTTGTTAAACTATTGTAATACCACTATGTGGTAGTGATATAATACAGATGGGTAACTTCAATCCCATGTAACCAATTTAAAAATATATTAAATTAAATATTTATTAAAACAACAATAAGATAAATTAGGATATTATAACCAATTAAAAAATATTAAATTAAATGTTTATTAAAACAATAAAAAGTTTTAAAAATAGCATGTTGACACTCCTTTGCTTAATTAAAAGGCTCGTTTTGGATATAAAGGGTTATCTCCTCATCTTCCTCTAGTGCCTAAGCTCAATTAGTGTTGGAACTTATTTTCTACAAGGACTAGATGGAATTCTAGATTTCAGAATGTTTGGGCTACTTATGTTGAGCCCAAGCAATCTTTTTTTGCATGGAGGTTGGTGTGTCAAAACCTTCCCTTAGGGAAAGGTTTGAAGCACCTTGGAATTCCTGATCCTAAATGTCCTTTTTGTGGTGTACCCGAGTCTTGTACACACCTCTTTTGGAATTACAAAAGATCTAGGTAAGCTTGGGAATGGGTTCTTTTCTTTTTTTCTCCATTTACAATTGCAAAGGTTTCTTGGCCCCAAGCTCTTCTTGGGGACTCGTTTACTTTGTCTCTCCCACTTTTTGAAGTGTGGTAGGTTTTCAAGATTAGTCCGCTCTTTCATATTTGGAAGGCCCGTAACAAAAATATTTTTAAACAATATACACTTTCTGTCACATTTACTTATGTTGATAAATTAGAAGTTTTTAATGATATGTGGCTACAGATATGTACTCAAGCCAACAAAATTGCTATGGAGTTGGATCACTTGCAAGTTCTTCTAGCGCACTAGGCTAATGCTTCGTATATAGTCAATCGGATCCCCCCAAAGTGCTCTTCTCAGGAGCGTTTTTGATCCTTCTCTCACCATCGGCCTTCATCATATGCAAGAAGTGCTCTTGTAGATAGGCATTGGTCCCAGCCCTCACCAGTTAAGAAGCAGCATAATGTTGACATTGCTTGTTCATCTCGTTAGGTTGGGGGTGGGATGATGTTCAACTAGTTTCACCTGGACCAGTTGTTGATTGGAGTGATGTCGGTACTAAAGGTCTTAATCATGATGGAGAGGGGTGGATTCACATCCCATAATCACTAGCAGTTTGTGTAGGACAATACGCCAAGGCACATTAGTCCATATGATTGAGGCATAAAACTCATTAGATTATAGAAACTTACACAGGATTACATTTTATAGGTTTTAAAAAAACCTATTCTGGACATACACAGTTGTCTTACACTTTATTCTCGTATCAAATCCTAACAAGACAAATGCTAAATGATTTCCTATATGCTCTCAACTTAGAACAAGAAATGTGCTAACCAATCTTAGCTACGTAGGAAATACAAAGATGCTAACCAAACTATCAAAGTCCAACATTCTCTCCCTTAAAGTTGAGAGGGTTGACAAGACAGTCTCTCAGCTTTATATACTGAGCTTTAGCAACTCCTTTGGTGAAGATGTCCGTCATGTTGTCCAAAGTGTTGCAATATCATAGCTCAATCACCTGTTTCTCCACCATGTCACGAATGAAGTGATACTTCATGTCAAAGTGCTTTGACTTGTTGTGGTGGATAAGATTATGTACCAATTGTATGGCACTCATATTATCACAATATAATATGGTAGGACCACTTTGTCTCTCTCCTATTTCTTCAAGAACTTGTCTCAACCATAAATCTTGGGTACTAGCATTTATGATTGCTATGTACTCAGCTCCAGTAGATGATAATGCTACAACAGTTTGCTTTTTAGAACTCCATGTAATTAGCCCTGACCCAAGACTCAAACAATTCCCTAAAGTAGATTTCCTATCATATATGTTGTTGCCCCAATCACTATCACTAAAGCCAACTAATTTTATAGAATTACATTTGTGGTAATGGATCCCATAATCCAATGTACCCTTTACATATCTCAAAATTCTTTTAATTGTTTGTAGATGAAGTGTAGATGGTTCATCCATATACCTTGAAACTAGAGAAACAACATACTGAATATCCAGCCTTGTGTTGGTGAGGAACATTAGACTCCCAACCATGCTCTTGTAAATGGTTTTGTCAACTTTTGGTGCTCCATATTCTTTGCTTAATTGTATCCCATGACCTATTGGAGTTACAACAGACTTGCATTTCTCCATAGAATTTTTTTTTATCATGTCTTGAGCATATTTATGTTGACATATGAAGATCTCATTTCCTATTTGATGTACCTCCATTCCTAGAAAGTAATGCATCAAACCTAGATCCTTCATTTCAAACTCTTTCATCATGGAGTGTTTGAACTCCTTATTCATTTTATCACTACTACCCATGAATATTAGATCATCCACATATAAGCACACAATGATAATGTCTTTACCTTGTTTCATGTAGTAGAGAGTAGGTTCACTTTTGCTCCTAGTGAATCCATACTTTTGAAAGTAGTCATCAATGCGTGAGTACCATGCTCTTGGTGATTGTTTTAGGTCATACAATACTTTCTTCAATTTGTAGACAAGGTTCTCCTTACCTTGTTCTTCAAATCCTTGAGGTTGTTGCACAAAAACCTCTTCATTCAAGTACCCATTGAGAAAGGCACTCTTAACATCCATGTGTTCAATTTTCCACCCTTTGTGGGTAGCCAAAGAAAGCACTAGTCTAATGTTAGAGTTACTATGTTAGTAACTATGATTATTACCTCATTTAGGTAATATTTAAGTTTCACCTAGGTAGATATAATTTACCACATAGTAAAAAGTAATTTCTTACTTTTTACCACTAGTAGTTACTATTACTAGTTACCTTGGTTAGTAGTCTACCTTACCGTCATTTCCCTTTGGACGGTAGATAGGTTAGTTGTTAGCGTAGACATAGGATCTATTGTTAAATAATCTATTTTGTAACCTACTTAATCCTATAGCTATCCTATGCTATAGTTGATGGGATTAATTAATAATAATTCTTGTCTTACCTTTTGTAACATTGGTATCATCGCAATCGGGTGGCCTAATACGAGCTTCGCTTGTTCCACCCGACCTGGACCTAACACAGTCTTCAAGGGCCCTGTTGGCCCTCAGGACCTACACAGATCCCAGGTAGCAGGGCCCGCAATCCCATATCATCGAGCGACCATGGGAGAGGGCCCGTAGGCCCACATCATCGGGCAACCGTGGGAGAGGGCCCGTAGGCCCACATCATCGGGCGACCACAGGAGCAGGCCCGCAAACCCCGATAGTTTTGACAGCACTCTGATTTCCGACCTGTCGGGCCTAATAGGAGGCCAGAGCCCGTAGCATAGGGCTCGGATCCTTAGGGAAGGAGGCCCTCCGATTACTGGCAGTCGATAGTGATGCCCTCGTGGGTCCAGCACATAGCCGAGAGGGCAGGCGTGCCCTCCCAAGAAGAGATCAGACCCAAACCCGAGGGCAGGAGCACCCTCGGTTCTGACCCCCACTGATAGGGGACATCCCTGTCAGACCACCATTGATAAGGGACATCCCTGTCAGATTTTTAGTGATCGAGATCTAAGAGGGCAGGCGCACCCTCTGATCCCCGATGATCAAATTAGACACCCTATAACTACGGCCCTTCTCAATCACAACTCTCGAGGACAATCGTAGTTGGGACCTATGCATGCTTGGGCATAGATCCCAAGGCACTAACTCAGACCTGCCACTAGACAGGACACGTGGCAGGCTGACGCGACCTCGAGCATAGATCTCGAGGTGCTGATGTGGCACTACCACTAGACAGGACCTAAAAAGGACACGTGGTAGGCTGATGTGACCTCGGGCACAGATCCTGAGGTGTTGATGTGGCATTGCCACTAGACGATGGATCGGACAGATCGGACTGGACACGTGGTGGACAGCCACTAGACTAGACAAGTGGCGAACAGCCACTGGACGATGATGAATGCGACACATGGCGGACTAGCCACATGTCACTAGACCTGAAAAGGATGACACATGGCAGACAAGACACGTGTCTCGATGCGAACAGTCCATGTGGCTAATAGCAAAACCAGCCATGCGGGGGAGTGACTGCCTACAGGCAGTCACAAGCGCTTTATGCACATTTGCTCCTTTAAAGAGAAAATTATGCCCCATGACATCAATGTGGGACAAAAGTCCCAATTTTTTTACAAGCCGCGGGGCGGGGGAAGCCTTCAATATGAAGGCAATGCCCTCCCCCTCTCATCGGGCTAGCTAGCCCGATTGGAGAGCAGTCCAGAGCTAAGGTGTTTCCCGACGAGAGGTCGGGAGTTTGACTCCTGTCGAGGGGGGCATATAAAATTTTGCTCCATGGAGCAATAAAACAGCTACCCCAAAAGGTATGATTTTTTTTATTTTTTTAATTATTTTTAGTTAATTTTATTAATAATTTAATTTTTTTTATATAAAAATCATTTTACATTAGTCTTAAGTGATTTTTTATGAAAATAATTTTATTATTAATTTATATTAGCTAGAATTAATTAGATTAATATATTAAAAATCAATTTTGGGGGAATTTTTTTTGCAAATTTACAAATTTTAGAGTGCTTTTGTTTTCTCACAAACAAGGAGATATAAGACATATAAGAGCCTCATTTTTTTTGCAAATAAGAAAACCCTCAACTCTTCTCAACCTTGTTAGTTTTGCAAAATCAAAGAAGGATAAAATCAAAACAATTGATTCTTTATTGCAAATTTGAACACAAGGAGACTTAAAAATTTTGTAATATTCAAAGGCAAAGTGTGCATTTGTTTTCTCCAAGGGGGGATATAAGACATAAAATTGCACATTCTTTTTTGCAAAAATTTGAGAAGAAATTGTAACCTTGGGTCCATCAAAAACTAAGTCGTTTGTCGACTGGTTCGGAAGCCTTCCAAATGCGGGTCGTGTGTCAACTTGTCTTGGAAGGAGTGCTCAAAATTGTTAATTTTGCAAAATTCGAGGGAGAAGACAACATTGTACTTCTTTTGCAAAATTGGAAAACAAAGTAGGAGACATAAAAATATCATTTTTTGCACAACACAAAACACACATTTTGTTGCAAAAATTAAAAAGGTGCATTTTCGATTTTACTCGACACCTTTATTGGCAAATTAGGTGCATTTTCGGTTGCATCCGACACCTAGGTGATAAGAATTTTGTGGGCATTCTTGTTTGATTATTGCATTATTTCTTTTGCAATTATAAGTCATAGAATCAAGAACACACTAAACCCCAAAATTTCACAAATTTGTGTAAATCCTTGCACAGATTTAAAGCCAAAATTACTTGATATTCTCTCCTAAATCATCAAAACCCCTAATTCACTCTTATTTGTTTGGCTTAATTTCCTCAAACTTTTCATCCTTCTTGAAGGGAGTTAAGGCAGGTGCCATTAAATATCTGTTTGAGTGAATTATATTTTGGTACTCTTTTAGGGTAATCAAAAGAAAGAACAAGTTTTTTGAAAATAAGGAACCTTAAAAGTTGCAATCCTTTGCACTAAGGGGGGATAATTCCTTTCTTCCTTCAAACATAGATTTTGATAAGAGGGAAATAAAACTTGTAAAGGCAATCAGAGAAGTCCAAATCATCAACATTAAACCTTTTCTTTTAGACTTCATAATAGCAATCATGCTTGAAGTACTTGCAATAAGAAAGGACAAATTGGTGAACTTTTTTGATCAAATTGCCTAGAAAGCATAGTTTTGCACAAATTGTAAAAATGAAAACCAAGACACCATTCAGTGTTGGTTTCAAAACAAGCAAAACTAAAATGGCAAAGGCACAACACAGAAGCCATATTTCTTGTGAAGTGTCTCATTCTGATTATGTTTCTGGTTCAAAGATAGCACAAGGAGTGCTACATTGCTAAAACAGTTTTGTAGAGGGAAAACACATGTGTCCCTTGGGCAAAAGCACCATTTTCTCTCTCTCTTCTTTTAGGCTTCATAAATAGCATAAGTTTTTTGTTTGAAGACCTTGCAATAAGGGGTGCTTGTACCTCTTTTAGGCTTCATAAATAGCAAATTCTAGGTGTTTGAAGTACTTGTAACAAGAGGAGCGATTTTTTGTGGTGTACAATTGTCTAGGAGGCAATATTTGTAAAATCCTTCACAACACTCTTGAGTTGCACACTTTTTGCAATTGAGGGGGATATCCATTTCTTTTCTTCACTGATTTTTGTAAATAGGGAAGATGACTTATAAGGGTGCATTTTCGGCTTTGACCGACACCTTAGTCACACTTCCTTCAGAAATTAATTACACTATGTTTTGCAACGAGAAGGGGGGAACTTATAAGGGTGCATTTTTGGCAGCGACCGACACCTTAGCTACCTTATCTTTTGCAAATTCATATTGTAAATAAATGAACCTTGTATGAAGTGATCTATTCTACTACACCTAGCGATTGCAGTGGTTGGTTACCCATGCAAATCGGTTGGATGATGTGATTACCATAAGGACATTCGTTGGCGTGAAGACAAAGTGAGGAATGACCCACTTTTTGCTTAGAAGCAGCCAGAGCACTGTGACAGAGCAAAGAACCAACAGATCAACATCTTCTTCACTGTATTGGGACAGCTATATACTTTACCCAAATATTGTTGTATAGAGGGATATGTATGTATTACCCAAATAATGTAATAAGGGGGGATGTTAGAGTTACTATGTTAGTAACTATGATTATTACCTCATTTAGGTAATATTTAAGTTTCACCTAGGTAGATATAATTTACCACATGGTAAAAAGTAATTTCTTACTTTTTACCACTAGTAGTTACTATTACCAATTACCTTGGTTAGTAGTCTACCTTACCGTCATTTCCCTTTGGATGGCAGATAGGTTAGTTGTTAGCGTAGACATAGGATCTATTGTTAAATAATCTATTTTGTAACCTACTTAATCCTATAGCTATCCTATGCTATAGTTGATGAGATTAATCAATAATAATTCTTGTCTTACCTTTTGTAACATCTAATGGTCTCTTGTCTAGCAACAAGAGCAAAGATCTCCTCATAGTCAATCCCATACTTTTGAGTAAACCCTTTTGCTACTATCCTTAACTTGTGTCTTTCAATTCTCCCATCAGCATTGAACTTGGTATTATAGACCCATTTACATCCAACACATTTCTTGCCCTTAGAATGCTCCACTAGCTCCCATGTATCATTCTTTTCTATAGAGGTCATTTCCTCTTTCATGGCCTATTGCCATACATCATGAGTACATGTTTTTTCATAACTAAATGGCTCTAGCTCTACACTAGTCATTAAAGCATAGTTTACAACATCTCCCTTAGGCTCTTGAGAGTCTTCATCACCATACATGTGCAAATTTTCAAGTCTTTTCAAGACTTCATTCATTTCACTAGCTTAGCTTCTAGTGTATCTTCTTTGAAAATTATTGTCCATCATTTGGTAGAAGCGATGGTACTAAAGTTTTCTCTTACCTCTTGATGGTGAATCTACATCCATTGGCATTGGAGAACTTGCTGATATTTGTGGAGAAAATTTTGGAGTAGCACTTGTTGTACTTGGAGTAGAACTCTTCTTTGGACTTGGAGGATTTCCAGGGCTGTGCACTTGAGAGGAGCTTGCATCTTGAGATCCATCATCAACAAAAAAAAATTGATGATCCCATACTCCCCTTCATCAAAAATCACATATCTGGAGATTACAACTTTGTGTGTTTTTGGATTGTAGAGTCTGTATGCTTTTGAAAACTTACAATACCCAATGAAAATACATGCTTGACTTTTGGGATCAAGTTTATTTCTTGTCTCATCAGGAATGTGTGCATATGCAAGACAACCAAAAACTTTGAAGTGTTTTACATTTGGTTTTTTGCCATACCATCCTTCATATGGAGTTATCCCATCTAAACTAGAAGTAGGACTCCTATTCAAAATGTAAACACTTGTTCTAACACCATCAACCCAATACATGTTACTTAGATTCTTTGATTGAAGCATTGATCTTGACATTTCTACAATAGTACGGTTCTTCCTTTCATCCACACCATTTTGTTGTGGGGTGTAGGTAGTAGTTAATTGCCTTTTGATCCCACAATATTTATAATATTTGAGAAAGGTATTTGAACAAAACTCCCCTCCTCTATCAATCCTTAATATCTTTACAACATACTCACTTTTACTCTCTACATTATTTTTGAAATCCTTGAAACATTCAAAAGCTTCATCTTTAGTTTTCAAAAAATAAATTCAACACATTCTAGAGAAATCATCAATGATAGTGAGAAAGTAAGAATTGTTACCCAAGATTTCAGTATTCATTGGACCACAAATGTTCAAATGTACCAATTGTAGTGGATGGCTTTCTCTCCATGCTTGTCCTCTTGGAAACTTTGTTCTTGAGTGCTTTCCCAAAACATATCCTTCACACACCTCCTTGTGCTCTTCAACTTTTGGTAATCCACACACCATAGCTTGGGAAGTCAACAAATTTAAGCTTGCAAAGTTAAGATGACCATATCTCAAGTTCCAAAGCACACTTGGTTTTTCTATGGCCACATTAGCAAGTTGAGCACCTCAATGTTCCCTAAAATTAAGAGGAAATAACCTATTCTTTGTCATAGGTACTTGTGTAACAAATCTATTACAATTTTTTTTGTCAAAAATTACACATTTTTCATCTTCAAAAACAAACCTATAGTTCTTTTCCATTATTTGTCCAACACTAAGCAAATTATGTTTGAGTTTGGGGGTGTAATATATGTTTTTTACCTTCTTTGTGCCTTCTTTTGTTGGAACCTCCATGGCTCCCATGCCTTCAACTTGTAGTGCCTTGTCATCTCCCAATTTGATCTTTGACTTGTAGGTGGAATCCATTGTAGCAAATAGTTCTTCTTTGCCACTCATATGATTTGAGCAACCGATATCCAAAATCCAAGTTTCATTGAGATTTTGATCTGATTTTCCATAGGTGAAAAACAAATTTGAAGTTCCTTCCTCTTCTCCATAGTTTCCATATTGACCTCTCCCTTATTGAGAATTCTTGGACCAACAATATTTAGCAAAGTGACCAAGCTTACCACAATTGTAACAAGCTTTCTTTGATTTGTCACCTCCTCTTCCTCTTCCTTGGTTGCCACCTCTTGATCTACCTCTTCCTCTTCCTTTACCTCTCCTTTGGCCTCTTCCTTGGCCTCTTCCTTGTCCTCTTCCTTGTCCTCTTCCATAAGCCTCACCTTCCTTGGATGAGAATGCTTTTTCATCACCTCCAAAGCTTGATGAAGTAGAACCCTGTAGTCTCTCTTCATGAGACATAAAAGAACCAATTAGTGCATCAAAAGTTAGAGTAGATAAATATTTAGATTCCTCAATAATTATTGCAATATGATTCCACTTATGAAGAAGTGTTCTCAACACTTTCTTCACAACCACTTCAGTTTTGATGTCTTCTCCAAGGGTTTGCATTTTGTTTACAATGGCTTTCACTCTCACACATTAATTACCTACACTTTCATCATTTTGAATTTTAAGATTTTCAAAATCTCTCTTCAAGGTTTGAAGCCTCACTTGCTTCACTTGATCACTCCATTGATAGCTATCTTTCAAGGATCCCCATGCTTCTTGGGCTAATAAACAAGAAGCAATCCTTGGAAAGATGCTTTTCTCCAAGGTTTCTTGGAGATGATAGAGAGCAAAGGAATTCTTCTTTTGGGCATCCTTCTTGCTAGTTTTATCAGCTGCACTCAAGGTTGTCCAATCTGCAGGTTCTGCATAGCCTTCTTCGACTATATCCCACAAACCTTTGCCAATGAGTAAGGTCTTCATTTTGATAGACCAATACTCATAATCTAACCCATTAAATTCTAGAATAAGAATATTATTATTGGCAGCCATTGATGTCAATCAACAAAATAACACTACTTTATTTGTGTATGTGAACTGTCTCACAGATTACAACACACAATAGCAGGAAAAACTCAATTTAGCAGTATTTATTTGATAAATACAAAAAATAATACCTCTTCTATCAGCAACAAAATAGCAGCAGGAAGTAAAAACAAATCAGTATCAGTTTAGCAACAATTCTTTTATCTCCTCTTCATAGCAGTAATTCTCCCACTACTTCTCAACATTCTAAGCACATCCTCTACCTCTTTTATTATGCACACAAAAAATTGCTTTCTTTTCAACTTTAGCAGTGTAGCACTAACAATACATCTCTCCAAAAATTGAACAATAATGTTTTAGCTCATTGTATTCTTGACTCAACAGCGCAGCAACGGTTAGAGAAATAGCTCACTGCACTTGTGAATGTTTTGAATCAGGAGCTCACCTTTGGTTAAGATACACAGCAATAGTAGCAGCCACAAACATGTTTTGACACAACGTTTGCACTCACAACAAATCTTGCCAAGACATAGCTTCCAAGACATAGCTACCAAGACGTAACAGCCACAAACGCTTTTACACAACGTTTTCTATGCACAAATAAATGATAGTTTTGTTCATCTGCCAATGTCATACAGCTTCCTCTGATGCATGCAGATCGTGTCTTTGCAAATTTTTTAACACTGTCTTTAATATATTTTTTTATTGCCTTCTCTACGATGGCAACTCCTGTCTTCGCTTTCTCTCTTCAAACCTTCCATGCAATCTGAAAAACAAACTCAATAGCAGATTTAATAGGCTCAAATAGATGATTTATCTTCTGTGTAGGTTTACAATAAAGTGCGTTATTCTATCCAGCACATATCAAATTTAATTGTAGCCTTCTCCACGTGATAGGTCTTCACGCAATTTCTTTTGTGATTCTATTTGTAGCCTTTTTACATGCAAGTGTGATTCTTCCATGAAACAATGCTATAGCAGCACATTCAATAACATACGTGCAGAGGTGTAAATAAATATGCATAATATTTCAAATGAGAACAAGAGAAATGTTTACAATAAATACTACAGCATTTCATGCTAATCGATCGCTGCTAATCAATCACGTCCCCTCGTTCGTATTTCTTCCTTGCAACACATCACAGGCTGACGTAGACAATTTTTTCAACAAAACATATCAACCTCGTCTCTCTATTTTAACGTTTTTCTTTCATGCGTGCAGCGATTGTCCAAAACAATAGCAGCATCGTCCTTGTGATGTTTCACAGCATAGTGATTGAGTGGTTTGACTTCAACTTCATAGTACAACATCCACTCCGTAGAAACATCTTCTATTGTGATTAAAATCAAACACAATTCTTCTAGTGCAGAGACGTTAGATTCTGAACGCGTTTCTTTAAAAAAAATAAAACATAGGTTTTTTCCTCCAACAAATCATGATTGACTTCCGCGAATATCCTCACAGACCTCTTTTGGACCATAGTCAGAATCTACACAGCAACAACAAATTTGATCTTCAAGCCTATATGACATTCATCGTTTAAATGACATTCACCAAGATCCTTCTCAAATTGAACTCACAAATATCAATAATTGTGATGGGCAATTCAAGAATTACGAGCTCTCCAACCTTGCTCTAATACCACAATGAGGTGTAAAACTCATTAGATTATAAAAACTTGCACAGGATTACATTTTATAGGTTTGAAAAAAACTATTCTAGACATACACAGTTGGCTTACACTTTATTCTCGTATCAAATCCTAACAAGACAAATGCTAACTGATTTCCTATATGCTCTCAACCTAGAACAAGAAATATGCTAACCAATCTTAGCTACGTAGGAAATACAAAGATGCTAACCAAACTATCAAAGTCCAACAATGATATGCTTTCTTTGATGCAATGATCATCAATAATCATGATTGGTAAACTTGTGTTTTGTTGGCGGCTTTGTTTCATAACCCTTGTGAATGAGGGTTAGTTTTATTCCCCATGGGGTGCATTAACCCACTTTTTTATTGTAAATGCTTTTATCGTAATTTAATGTAAATTTGCTTTTTTCATTAAAAAACAATAAAAAGTTAAATTAGGATATGGTGGTAAGTTGAAAAATATTGATATGATTAAAAAAAATATGGTTATGCTAAAAACTGGAGTTAGTTTGTAAAAGGAAAGAGATATGATAATGGTCAAATATGGATGTTACTTTTGAGGTGTACGGTTTTAAGGATTAGTGTTTAGAGTTAAGGATAGGAATTTACAAGTGGATTTATTTTTTACCTTATTTGAGACTTTCTAGATAGGTGTATATCTACAAATATTTAATGGTGGAAATCAATTTAATTTGTTGGAGTAAATCTTCATCATGTTTACTTATACATCTTATGTTATATTTGTGATATTTTTTTAATGTAACCTTTGTCATATTATGCATTTATTGAATTATTGTAACCTTTTATTTTTTGTTTGCTTATATATCTTTACATATAATGCTATAGGACATACATGTTTATGATATGTTTGCTTAAGTTTCAAATTTAATTTGTGGTTGCCATAGGACAACAAGAATGAAGGTGCATATGTACAAGTATATGATGGTTGCCCTAAATTTTTGATGAGTTAGAGTGAATTCCTATGGTTTCATAATTATTCATCTTTACAATTTGTTTATTGTTTGATATATGTAAATGGATAAACACAGTTTCAAATTTATGATTGGGGATCATTTTATAGAATTGTATATGATAGTAATCGTTAATAAAAATTTAAGTATGCGTATGAGCATATTATTATAGACATCAACTCTTGATGAGTTGGAATGAAATCCATGCCACTTCATGCTTGTATATCTTGCATCACTCTAGTTATCATCCCTTATGTTTACCTAATCTCTATTAGTTCAATATCTCTTGTTAAATTAAAATTTATTAATTTTATTGTTTGAAATCTAACAATTATTTTTTCTTTTCTTTTTTATTGTTATTCTAGACATGTTATCTACTATTTATTGTATACAATGATTTTTTACCCTAAAGTCATAATTTTTTGTTGGCAATCTGAGTTATTTTGTGTTGTCATTGATGTCACATGGATCACATTGAGTTTTGGTGGCAAAAGAACTTTTTTTGGTAAGTAGTGTTTGTATTTACAACGGGTTTTAACAAGGATCCCAAAACCTGATTACATAAGCAATGGGCCTAGGGCATCAATCCCTTGAAACTGAACACCAAAACAGAAATCCCGCCCAGCGGTAACAGTAAGCATGAAACAATCCCTCTCAGCGGAAACAAACAAATAAGAAAGAAAGTAGTTTTGGAGATCCCGTCCAGCGGGGGGTAGCCAAAAACCACCATCGAGAAGATCCCGCCCAACAAGAAGCAAAGAAAAACCGTTACAATAAAATCCCGCCTCATGGGAAGCAGTCAAAACCACCACAAACAGTCCCGCCTAGCGGGAAGCAACAAGGAAATCCCGCCATCCGAGAAACCAGTAGAAAATAAAGGATCCCGCCTCGCGGGAAAACCGGCGGATTTGGCGGATCCCGCCCTGTGGAGAAACCAGCCGCCCATCGGGAAAACATTTCGTTTAGCGAGAGCCATCCTGTAGGAAGCCGACAGCCAGCACAAAGAGGATCCAGCCCATCAGGAAGTGACCAAAGAGTTGTACCACAAGGAACCCGCCCCGGGAAAACAGAAGAGGATCCCCGCAGCAGGGACCAAGAATCCCGTCCAAGCACAGAGCCCGCCGAGGATTCACAAGAAAAATGGGGAAGTTGTCCAAACCCTAAACCGTCACCTCCACCGCACCAAGAAACACAGGGGACCAGATCCACGCGAATAACCTGCAAAAACCCCAGGGGGAAGCCTGAGGGAAAAAGGGAAGGGATCCCCAACCAAACAGGGATCCTTGGGAAGCACCAGTCCGAAAAAACAACCAAGGAAACCCTAGTCGGTCGGGAGGGGCGCAGATAGTGGAGAAGGATCTCCCCCCAGGAGATCATCTGCAAACAACCACTCCCCGGGAGGGATGACCTGGGTTGAGCCAGGGACTGGGCAGGAACCAGGAGCCATGGGAGGGGGAGCCCCTCTCTACTTTCTTCCCCCCATCAATCACAAAAGAACTTCATAAATAATCATTTATGATATTTTGGAGAGCATGGATGTATACAGGGTTTTGTGGCACAAGAGGCATATAATATTTATTTTTTAAATATTGTATTAATGGTTTTTATTAAAACCAATGGTAAAGGTTTTTATTAAAACCAATGGCAAGGGTTTTTATTAAAACCAATGGTAAAGGTTTTTATTTAAACCAATGGAAAGGGTTTTTATTAAAACCATTGGAAAGGGTTTTTTATTAAAACCACTATACTAAGACTTCTCCAAATAATGATGGATGAAAAGGTTTTTTTAAATAAAACCTAGGTGCAAAAAGTTTCATGGCAAAATTCAAAAGAATGAAGGAGATATCCCAATTCAAAGTTAAGAGGTGAATTATTAAATTTTTATTTAATAATTCTAAGGTCTAAAGTTGAATTTTATTATTCGTCGATGTGCAATGGTTAGGGAGATTAATAAAATCCGCCAACATCATTTGAAGGCATGGAGGTGCATATAAATAAAAGGTAAAACCTTTGTTTATGAGAGATTGGGAATATTGCGCATGAGTGAGAATTGTCGAAAGGGGAGCAGCGAAGAAATAAAGAAAATAAATTCCGTTTGAGAGCAATGTCAAGGAGACAGCACGAGAAAGTGACGTCACGTAGGAGCCTATATCGCAGTTGGTAGCGCACGAACTTTGCACAAGGCAGGTTCACTGTTTGAATCCCACCAGGGACAAAGTGTTTTGCTAAGGAAGGTAATTTGAGTTTTTATATTTGAGTGCAGGCAAAGTTGGGTGTTTGGGATTAAATCCCAATGTGGTCTAACGCCCACATGGTAAGTGCTTCACAACGCTAAGTGAGAGGAACAGAGTTTGACTCCCACAAAGGTGTGAAAGCATATTGTTTTTGGCAAGGAATTAACGATTTTGAATATGGTGAAGGCACATTAATTTTGGCAAAGGCATTATTGATTTCAAAGGTTGCGAGGGCTACGAATTTTGTAAAAAGGTATTTATCTCTAGCGCATGGTAATATTTGATATTGCCAAAGTTTTGGTGCATTGAAAATCATTTCTATTATAACTAGGGAGTTATAAGGTATTTAGTAAAAATAAATGATTGTTGTATGTGCTTAGGGAGTTATAAGGTGTGAAGTTAAATATTTGTGATTGTTGTATGTGGAGTTATAAGGTGTGAAATTAAAAATAAAAAGCATAGGTGTTTGTTGTATGTATTAATAAAATTAGTGAGTCATAAGGTTGAAAAGTGTTGAACTTGTTATATGTTCTAGTGCATGATTTAATTATAAAATTAAACTAGGAAATTGAGACCTAGTTAATTGCTACCTTGAGATAGAAGACATGCACATGAGTTAGGGTTTGAATTTGAATAAAAATTGCTTGATTATGTGCCTTGGCTATTAAGAAGAAGTGTATGGATTAGAAAATCAATTTTGTGGATAAAATTGATGCTTGAGTTCATTATTGCTTTAGTGGAGTTCATTGAGAGTATTACCATTATTGAGGAGGTTTTTACCATTGCTTGAGGAGATTATTGTTGGTTATTTTTTGAGTACATTGCCACTATTTGAGACCATTGAGGAGATCATTTGCTAGTCACTTGTGGATACATTTGTCTTTCATTTGATGAGATCATTGTTGGCTATTTGAGAACTCTTTTCTTGAGGGAGTTGTGCTTTTTTCTTGAGAGCTTATTGATATTGCATGAGGAAGATATTAATGAGAACCTATTGCTATCACTTGTGGAGATTGTCCTTGGTTGGTTGAAGTCCTCATTGTTATTGCTTGGAGAGGTTTTCATTAGAGAGCTCATTTACCATATACTTGAGAGTTCATTGTTGAGCATTATTATCATCCATTTGAGAGAGTATTTGTCATACATGGTTGAGTTTATTATTGAGCATTGTTATCATCCATTTGAGAGAGTATTTGTCATACATTGTTGAGCATTGTTATCATCCATTTGAGAGAGTATTTGTCATACATTGTTGAGCATTGTTATCATCCATTTGAGAGAGTATTGGTCATACATTGTTGAGATCATTGTGGATCATTGTTGTCATCCATTGAAGAGTACATTGTCATTCATTGTTGAGTTCATCATTGAGCCTTGCCTTCATTGATTTGTGGATGAGATTTGAGTGCTACTTGAGAATGATTGATTGAGCCTTTGAGAAGGCTTTTGGGATAGAATTTTTGAAAATATTTGAGGCGGCTTTTATGCATGATTAAGTGAGCCTTTGAGAAGGCTTTTGGGACAAATTTGTGGACAGATTTGGAATAGCATTTGAGCAATATTGTTTGAGCATTTTTTTGAAGGCCTTGAGTACAAATTTGGGACAGCATTTGAGCAGGATTATTTGAGCCTTGTGAGAAGGCATTGAGGCAGATTTGTGAGCAGTAAAAGAGATAGAACAAAAATATAAAAATATACCAACACCAGTTGCCTAGCTGAGTAGATCAGTGGAGAGCCCACCTAAGTAGATTAGGATTGCCTAGCTGAGCAGATTAGTGGAGATCCCACCTGAGCAGATCAGGATTTCCTAGTTGAGTATATTAGTGGAGAGCCCACCTAAGTAGATCAAGATTGCCTAGCTGAGCAGATAAGTGGAGAGCCCACCTGAGTAGATCAGGATTGCCTAGCTGAGCAGATTAGTGGAGAGCCCACCTAAGTAGATCAGGATTACCTAGCTGAGTAGATCAGTGGAGAGCCCACCTGAGTAGATCAAGATTGCCTAGCTGAGCAGATCAGTGGATAGCCTATCTGAGCAGATCAGTGGATAGCCTAGCTGAGTAGATCAATGGAGCCCACCTGAGCAAATCAGGACAACCTAGCTTTGATCAGATCAAAGTAATCATTTGTATTGGGATAATGATCCCTATTTCTTTATGAAATATTATAAGGATATTATCTTGTGGACTACCCCACATTGGGGGAACCACATTAAATCTTGTGTCTCAATTGTGTGTGGTGATTTGTGCACTTGCTTACTATTGTTATCTATGTCATTAATGCATACTGCTATATTTGGTTATTGTAATTAAGGACACTAATTGATATTGGTTTGGAAAGAAATTAAAAAGTGGGCGCTATACTATTCACCTCCCTCTTAGTATAAGCTTGTGTTCTTCATTCTTCCTCCCTAGTACATGTAACTCATACACTCACCAAGCCCCACCTTTTTTTCTCACATGTGCCAACCTTCATCATATGTTTACCTCATTTCTTGTGAATTTGTGGCCCCTAAATTTAGCCCTCAAATTCGCCAAAACAACACATCGCCTATTCACCCGAGTACTCATTTTAACTCGTTCTATTTTTAGGTAATTGTGAATATTTCATGAATTCATGCATCTTCCATGAATTTATGGGCCCTAATTTTAGCCCACCAATTCACCCAGATTGGTAATTTTCCTAATTTGTCTAACTTTCTTGAATCACCGACCCAAACCTCATGATTTTTGGTTATCCTACATCGATCCAACTTATGAAAAGCATTCAATTTTCCTGAGAGAGAAGCTAAGGAAGAAGGGAATCAACTAATGAATAATTTTGAGCCAATAATTGAGCAAGAGAGCAATCGAAAGAGATTAGAATTGAATGAGTTCAGATGCTACTAAAGGAATGAGAAAATTGAAGAACAAGGGGGTAAATGTTTGATTAATACAATCTGATTTGTAGCATACTTCCTTCTATCAACTTTTCTAGTATTTGTTTTGCATTGTTATTTCATTTTGACTTTGCAATTTTACATTTTTGCATTCTTAGAAAATTCACACTCAAATCCATGAATTTGAGGCTACGAATTCGCTTACAAGCCATGAATTTGTAGATTTCAAGTCTTGGGGGTAATCTCTACTTCCAAAAGCACTATCACACTTTGCATACAACACTTAGATTATTCTATTTTTATAGGTATTCTGCATATTGCACGGTTTATATTATTTTATTCTAGATCTCAGATCTTTCCTAAAGGTCAATAATTTTATTGTTATGAATGATTTGCTACAAGGACCAAGGAGACTTGATTGCTCTGTCACTGAGATCAGTAATACAATGGCCTAAGCAAGTCCTCAAACACGGATTTTAATCTTTAGTGTTATGTGTGACTATTTGTAAGTTTTCAGTGAATTCACACTCACATCCATAAATTCACTTACAGACCACAAATTCACTCATAGGCCATGAATTTATTGTGCAAACAAACCATGAATTCACTCTACATAGACATCCAAGTCAGGTAAGCATTCTATCTTGCTCATTTTAGTTTTTTATTTTCTATTTTTAGTATTACATCCTTTATCTTTCTTAGATCTTTGTGAAAAGAATTCAAAAATACACCAAAAAAATATTAAAAATAAAATTTAAAAAGGTGCATTGTGTATTAAATATTGTTTGTTTATCTTCAAGAAAATTTAAAAATTGCATATAGCTTAGATCCTAGCTCCATTTTGACCTAAACTTAGGTGTTTACAAACTGAAAAGAACACATCTAAACAACACCCTTTGGCTAGACTTAGAAGTAGTCTTTAAATACTTCTTGGTGAACCCAAAACTATTCAACCATCACCAAAGGAGGTACATCACCAGGTACCCCTTGCATCGAGGTGTAGGTTTCAAACGTCCATCCCCCTTCTAAGCACAGATCCATTTCCCTAAGAGGGAAAGGAGTGTGAATTTTATCGCCTACATTTGTTAAGGAAACTTTTATGAGTAAACAACCTAATGATGAAAATCCTATAATAAATCTTAAATAAGCATGTATGCAATCATTATCACTCCTACTTTTTTATCCTTTCACACAATATTGACACTTATATTATTTAAAAAAGTATTGGACTCAAATTTCCATTAACAAATGAATGTAAGAGTTTCAATGAAATGTATTTTCACATGATCAATCTACTTTTTTAGAATGTCACCATGACCAATTCAAGTGTTAACATAATTTAAAAGACCTCTCTATATTTATTTGGTCAGGGGAAAACAAGAAGTTGGTATATCATCAAGGAAAAACTAGAATACAAAACTGCCATGAAAAAATACCACCCCAAGAAGGCAGATGAACCAAAGGAACCCACTAGAAATACCAGAAAGAGTCGTCCTATCCAAGGAGGGCCAGGATAAACATGAGGATGCAGGAAAACTAGGGTCTCGTCCAAAGAAACCAAAAACTACTCCAAAAGAGCGAGAATTGCTAAAATTTGAGGAAGAAACCAGGATCCCACCAAGAAGCAACATCTCGTACAAAGCCTATAAAATGGAATAGAAAATATGAGGATCTCCATAGGCCATGAAATATCCTTGCACATGAGGTTGAATTATGATGAATCCAAAAGAACCATAGGAAGCAACAAAAGTAGAATCACAAGCCACAAGAAGGGGGGTGGGAAGGTCCAAGGGAACCCAAACTGAAGGAACCACAGGATTAAAAAACTACAGGTAAAAAAACATAGGGGCCTCTAAGAAACCTCCAACTTTGCCATCAAGAACTTTTGGGAATCAGATCAGGAAAACCAATGAGATCTTAGTAGCAAGCAAAGCAAAGGCTCCTTTCTAAGCCAAAAAAAATGTTGAGAAATCACCAAGTAGACCAAAACTAGGAAACCTGAAGAGAATATTCACTGAACAAAGAGAAGCACGTGGTCCCCCAGACCAAAATGATATAGTAAAAACCTCTCAAGAAGTACAAGAATGGAGACAAGCCCCTCTCCCAAAGCTGTGATACACCACAGCCGAAGAACCACTAGAAATCAGCAACAAGTAGAAAACCTACAACAACACTAAGAAACCTGAGAGCAGCAAGGAAAAAGAATCCTTGAAGCACAACAGGAAACCCAGGGAGGGTCCTAGGAATATCCCAGGATAGAGGCATAGGCAAGAAACCATCAATCAGGCAAGGAAAGGGGTAAACAAGTGGAAAAATGACCTCCCACCCCAAGGATATCATCTGCAACCACATTCAGCCAAAAGAGAAGGATCTAGGAAGTGCCAAGGAATTGAGACAGAACTAGGGAAGGGGAAAGCAAAGAAGTGGATCAGGACATCCTGCGGGATGTCCCCTGTAGTTCACCACCTCATCCCCCCTCATTCTACTCATCTTATATTATTTTTTGACCTTTAATATTATGGTTATTTTATATTGGGGCATGTGATAGTTTGTGGTAGTAAGGCTTAAAAATACAAGTTTATGGTTGATCATAGAGAGAGAATAAAAAGGAACTTATGGGATTTTCTACCTCCAAGTATTAAATTTCCAAGAAATTAAAAAATAAATTTATACTTGTATGCCTACCCTTGGCTTCTTTGATCAACCTTAAGGACTTTGACATGTTTGGTTCAATAAATTTTAAAACTTATAGGGTTTCCCTATTACTAAACCTACTCATCCTTTACTCCCTAGGGATGGATCTAATACATCTTAGATTAGAACTTATATTAAGAGGAGGCATTGTTATCTCACTTGTGATAATAGCCATTAGAAATAAAATAATGGCTTAGCTACAACTAAAGTTTTAAGCACAACTTAATACCTACTTGTACAATTGAGATAAGAATATTAAGTCACATAATGTGAAAACAAAAGAATCTTGAAGATTGAATTTTTAGGTTTGATACGAGCTCTACTAGGGTTTTATGAGGAAAAACTACTCTGCTAGGGTTTGATGAAGAAAAACTGCTCTGCGGGGATGGCAGCAGCTTCTGGAGGAGGTCTGAAAAATTAGAGGAATGTCGTGATGCCATCGGGTTCGGCACAGAGAGTGCATGCTCATGATGTTTTTCATCTAAAAATGATTGGAAGGAACAGGATTTCCCAGTGCATGTCGAGAACCGCTTGTTAAATAATAATGGATGTTTGTAACGATGTGAAGTCAGGCCAGTTCTAGTGGTTCAACCAGACTTGGTGGCAGAATATGTGGAGTATCTAACCAAACATGCCCTTATTGGAAAAAATTTTGGCATCCAAATTTCTCTCCCCTTTGTGGAGGCTTGGGTCAGGAAGACTTGGAATCTTGAAGGCAATGTGGAGGTGATGCTGAGTGCGAACAACTATTTTATGGTGGTTTTCTCTTGTATTGTAGATCGTAACAAAGTATTTGAAGGGGGGCCATATTTCTATAACCAAGCAGGACTCTTTCTTAAACCCTGGCATGTTCATTTCAACCTGTTAGAGGAGCGGTCATCGTGGGTTCTAGTATGGGTACGACTTCCATGGCTCTCATTGGAATTATGAAGAACTGATATCTTGCATAAGATTGCCCTTCTGCTTGGGAAGTTGGTTGGACCGTCACAATAGACAATGGATAAAAAGGTAATCTTTGTTGCTCGTATGTGTTGAAATTGACTTAAATAATCCTATTACATATTCTATTGAAATACAGTTTGGATCAACTACATGGGTTCAAAAACTTGACTATGAAACTCTTCCATTTTATTATCGGATTTACCGTGAATATGACCACCTGCAAAGAAAATGCCCTAAGTTTGTCCCGCCTATGGCTTCAAATCCTAGGCCTTCTCGGTCTGGACAAAGTTTGGATAAAGTAAAAGCCTCGATAAAGGAAGGGGAACGGGATAAGGAAGGTTTTATTCTGGTAAAAGCCTAAAACAGAGGACAAAGGGCAAACAAAGACCTTAAGGATAGCCAGCCAGATGCTCTACTCAATCGTTTTGAAATATTAGATGATCTTTATCAGTGCATGGAGATACCTGAAACGTCGCTACCTGATGCAAATATAACAGGGCCAAATTAGATGTCTCTTCTTGAGGTGAAACTTAAGGAATCAGATCTAGGGGGTTTAAATGAAGAACAAAGGGCTTTGTATCTGAGTATAGGGGACATGGTTGGGTCTAGCCCTATAAGGGAAACTATTTTAGAAAGTGGTACAAATTTAGTTATGCCCTCTCCTACTTAGGCACTGATGCAGTCATCCTTGGACTGCAAAACTCCTACGATGTTGGGATTACAACAGAAAATAATTAAAAAATGTTTTTTGGATAAGAATATGAAGGTGGGTCAGAAGAAGGACTAGGAAAATTAAGTTAATGGGGGAGACTTTGATGGAGTCAGGCTTGGTGAGAACATTGGACTCCCATTTTTATAACCCCTAAAAATTATTATCCTCTCATTGAATGTAAGGGGGTTGAACAGCATCCCCAAATAAAAAGTTGTTTGTGATTTGGTTCATGTGCATTCTCTGGATGTGGTGTTTATTCAGGAGACTAAATTGGCTATTGATAGTATGTTCAATATTGCTCCCAAGTTGTGGATGAGGCAATTCCAGTGTATTGATGCATGTGGATATGCTAGTGGCGTCACTTGTTTATGGGATTTGATTAAGATATCCCCTCTTACTTGGATTTCGAGCAGATGGTCTATTTCGATGGTCGGGCATGATAATGAATATGGTGAAACCATCCTACTTACAAATGTGTATGCTCCTGTTGATTATAATGGTAAAGTGAATTTATGGGAGCACATTTGCTTTGTGAGAAGTTTGGCTCCCTTGTACCCATGTATTTTGGGTGGAGACTTCAACTCTATCACTTGTCTAGAGGAGAAACGTGGTGGGGTGGACCGTATCGAACATTTTTCTTCTATCTTCAGTGCTCATAGCCAGGCCCTAAAATTGGTTGACATCAAGCCATATAATGGGATCTTTACTTGGCACAATATAAGGTGTGGGGAAACTTCCATATTAGATATACTGGATAGGTTTTTGATATCCAGTTATTGGATGGGTAATAACAGAAGTGCTAGTTCTGTGATTCTGGAGGGTAGGGGATCTGATCATTGGCCTATAAAACTCTCTGCTTTGGATTTAGGGCTAAAAAATAATCTCTCCTTTAAGTTTCAACTTATGTGGCTTCATGATCCTAAGCTTCATGATTTCATGCGAGGCTGGTGGACCACTGGCAAACCTCCTCATGGCACTGCTATGTATTCCTTTATGAAGCAACTACAATTTGTAAAACATAAATTGAAGAGATGGAATAGACTGAATTTTAGGAACCTTTCCTTGGCTAAGATGATAGCTCTTAGGAGGATGGAAGAAGCTTCAAGGAAGATTAGAGATCAGGGATTCACGAAGGAGCTTCTTGTTGAGGAATTTGAGGCTACGAAAGACCTTGTTGAATGGGAATTGAGGGAAGAAATTTTTGGAAACAAAAAGCTCTAGTAGATTGGCTTCAGGAAGGGGATAGGAACACAGCCTTCTTTTATAACTCAGTTAAGGCTCACCGTAATGGTAACCTTATTACCTCTCTTGTGAATTCTTAGGGTGCCCTACTCTCTTCTTTCATGGATATTTTAGAAGAGACTAAGAGGTATTTTTCCTCTCTCTTCAAGGAGGACTCCCTATTAGATGATGAGAATGAAAAGCTTATTCTAAACTATATTACATCGATTTTTTCTAGAGATATGAATGAGCACTTGATGGGTATAATTTCCCTTGAGGAGTTGGAAAATGTTGTATTCAAGATGAAAAAAGGAAAAGCCCCAGGCCTAGATGGATTCTCGATTTATTTTTATCATGAGTTTTGGGATTTAATCAAATTTGATCTTTTGGATGTGGTCCATGAGTCCCAAAAGAACAAACAGATGCTAAGGTACCTATATGCTACCTTTGTGGTGCTTATACCCAAAAAAGAGGGAGAAAATTCCTTGGATATGTTCAGGCCTATTGCTCTCTGCAATGTTGTGTATAAGATCATCACAAAAATTATTACTGAGAGGCTAAATATATGGTTGAGCAAAATCATCTCTGAGGAGCAAAGATGGTTTATTACTGGCTAGCAAATCTTGGATGGGATTGTTATTGGTCACTCGATGGAAACTTCTAAGGAGAAAACTATGTTCATTAAGTTGGACATGGCCAAATCCTATGATCGGGTCAGATGGTCCTTTCTTCAGAAAGTTCTTGCTACTTTTGTATTTGAGGAGGAATGGATTAGATGGGTGATGAGCTATGTTTCTTCTTCCTCTTTCTTTGTTCTTGTTAATAATGAACCATCAGATTTTTTTGAGGCCTCAAGGGGATTGAGGCAAGGAGATCCTTTATCTCCTTATTTGTTTATCATTATGGCAGAATGGTTGGGAATATTGCTCAAGTCTCAAGTCATGCAAGATCTCATTCAGTGGTGGAAGTGGGATAGTAGTTTGCCACCTCTTTCCCACCTTCAATTTGTTGATGATACTACTTTGTTGGGAGTTGCCACTATCAGTGAAACTGGCAATATTAGAAAGTCTCTTGACATATATCTTGGTGCTTCTGTACAGTTGATTAGTGAGGACAAGTCCTCTATTTTCTTCTTCAATACCCCTCCTCTTATTCAATCCATGATTGCTCGCATTCTAAGATTCTAGGTTGGGACTCCCCCCTTCATTTATCTTGGTATTCCAATTTCATCTCATCCTCTACCTAGATCTTATTTGCAGTCTATGCTTGATAATTTTAGAAGTAAGGTGAATCACTGGACTTTAAGATGGCTATCCACTGTAGGTAGAGTGTTGCTTTTAAAATCTATTGTTCAAGATTTACCCATTTATAGATATTTTGTACAAATAGCTCCCTCTCACTTCATCAAGGACATGGATGCTTTGTCAAGACAATTTTTATGGTCTAGAAAACTTGATCAATCTAAATAGAGTTTGGTTAGGTGGGATTCTATATGTAGGTCGGTGTAAGAGGGAGGCCTTGGGTTATGACAGACAACACTTTTTGGGCAGGCTTTGGTTGCAAAACTTTATTAGAGATGGTGTACCTCTCAAGATCATATTTGGGTTAAAATGTTATCTTATAAATACTTGAAAGGTATTTCTGAGGCTGAGATCCCTAGAGTCATCTTGTTTGGGAAAGGTTCAGTTATCTAGGACACTCTAAAAAGAGGAGCTAATTTAATCAAGCAGGGTTTGTTCTGTATTTGGAATCAGGGATCAAATGCTCTTTTTTGGGAGGATTCTTGGGATTGCCACCCTCCTATATTGAATCAATATCCTAGGTTATGTTCCCTAAGCATTTTTTTCTTGGAAGCAGGCTGGTCTCATGTGGAGGACTTTTAAAAAATCTATTATTTTAGAAATATGGAGATGTACAGGTGGAAATATCTATAAGAATGGCCCCAGGGGGGACTAGCCAAGGACAGAGAGGTGCTTTCTCTTATTCTTATGGGGAGGCCCTGTTCTTCATTGAGGGGTAAAGATATTCTAGCTTGGAACTCTGATCCTATGGGAACCTACTCTGTAGCCTATGGTTATCAGGTTCTTGATAAGCAAAAGTATAGGAGTCTTCCTATCACTTGGTGGAAAAAGATGTGGAACAAATTTTCCTAGCCAAAATGTAACTTCTTTCTCTGGTTGGTAGCTCATAATAAATGCCTCACTTGAGATAATGTGAGGAAGATGGAATTTCAGGGTCCCTTTTTCTGTGTCCTTTGTAGTAAGAATGAGGATGACTCTTCTCATTTATTTTTCCAATGCTCCTTTGCCAGAGACATTTGGCACCATTGGTGGAGCACTTGGAACCATCCATGTTTTCATGTGTTGTCCTTGGTGGAGTTTTGGAGTAGTCTGGGCAGACCTCCGGCCAAGGCCCCCTTCCTTCGAGTGGCTTGGAATTTGGGCCCTTCTTGCATCATCTGGAAAATTTGGCTTGAACGAAACTGGAACATCTTTTAGGGCAGTTATTTGGCTATTCAACAGATCTGGCAAAGGATCCTGTATATGGTTCAGGAAACCATCCATAGCAAATGTGATGTGGACCCTCTTTTGGATTCTAGGGAGAAGAAGGTACAGCAAGCCCTTGATCTCTTTGGGGATGGTGTGAACTCTTCTAGCCCTAGTAGGGTTCCTCAACTTAGCAAGAATTTTAGGAGATATGGTAGGTGGAGGCCACCCCCTAAAGGATTTTTAAAAATTAATATCGGTGGATCGTCCAGAGGTAATCCTGGACATGCTGGCATTGGTAGTGTTGGGAGAGATTCTACTGGTGGTGTCAGTTTTTCTTTTCCATTTATAAAGGTGTTCACTCCAAAAATTTTATGGAAGCTCTTGCAATTCTTGAGGCCTTGTGAAAGGGGTTTTCTCTTGGTTGACGTAGGATTATCTGTGAGTCCAACTCTCAAATTATGGTTAATATTTTAAACAGTAAAATAGTGGAGGAAGTTAATTGGCATTTTACCTTTGTATACATTCAGATTCTCAAAATGTGTGAAGAGTTCAAATTTATATCCTTTGTGCACATTCCAAGGGAATGGAATGTGGTTGCTAATTACCTAGCCAAAAGGGCTTCTGATCTGTTGGATCCTTGGAGTATCGATAACTGGGAGAGTCTCACATTTGGGGACTCTCAATGCCTATGGGAGTTGATACACAAGGATGTACAGATCTTAATGTGGTTTGTTCTTGTTGTCTTTTTTGGGTGTCATTCTAGTCTAGTGGTTTTAGCCTTTTTGGTTGTTTATTTGAGTCTTGGTTGGAATCTCAGTTGTACTCTGTAATCCAGACTTTTTATCAATAAATTTTTACCCCTTTATTTAAAAAAAAAAAAAAATCTTGAATTTCTAGCTTAGTTTAATCAAAGATACAAAAATTTAACTACCATTGCTCATGATTACATCTCTAAAAAATCAAAACATTATTTTGAGTAGAGAACTTTCAAGAAGTCATAGGAGAGATGAAACCTCTCCAAATGTTGATTTTCCCAACATCTAAAAATTATTATAACCAATTCTTTCTTTATTTCTCTCCTTGTCAAACCTATATACATTATAACATGTTTAGTTGGTCATCTTGAACCTATTTTTTTCTCTTAGTATTTTTAAACTAGTAGTTTCCATTGTTGTTGGCATGTTGCTTATCTCAATTCTAGGAATTAAACATTATCATATATGAAAAAATATTCAATTGCATGGGATAAAGTAAAATATTTTTCTTTTGAAAATGGCCTAAATGTCTCCTATTTTTTTAATAATGTATACTTCTCTAGTTCTTGTTTTTTAAAATTTTACTAGCTAAAAATCCTATTTTTACACATCTAATCAACAAGTTGACCACTCTAGTGATGTGCATCTAAAAATTATTAATAAGTCTTTTCCTAATTAGGTCTTTAATAGATATGAAAATCATCAATATTTTAACTAGGATCAATTCCTTCTGTATGTTTTCTCGACCTATAATTTTGTAATATAAAATTCAACCTGCATTTCATCATAATAAGATTTGTCTTATTCAAATCATATCATTCTATTGTTGAAATCCTTAAATAACCAATCTATATCTATTTATGCTATCTATAGTTTAGTTGAAACTTATTTGTAATCCTACTTTAAGCACAAAAAACAAAGCAATTTCTAATTTGTTTTTAATTTATATGGTGGAATTGATAGCTGCTACGAATCTAGGTTGGCTATCCAGCTTTTATGGCCACCACAGTATTCTGCATTGTTCTCCTCATAAGCCACCACACAGATCTTTGTGCAATCCGTCCATATAACCACCATGCCACAATCATTTTAAAACTTTTATGCCGCTGAAAGCATCAAGAAAGGGACAAGCGTTCAGTTCAACAAGGCTTGATATTTGAACCTTGGACCTCTGCCCCCATTAAAGGATCTAGTCAAACCAATTGGTCTACACCTTGGACCTTCAACTTCTAATTGTTAATACCAATTTTAAAAATTTATTCTAATTGATTTGATGTTTCTATATTATCCTCTTCAAATCAAGATTCTTTCAAACAATGTTCTCCATGAGTGGTTGCATCATATAAATCCTATAAATTCACTACATCTTATAAACTACAAAAGCAAACCAATGCACATTTTATTTATAATATATACCTAGACATAATCCTTGATATATACCACCTAACTTAAAGTCAAACTATGTTGGACTTCTATGTCAAATTTCTCAAAATGACTATCATCTTCCTATGTTGATTTTCTTTTACAAAAATTAATTATAAATAAATAATATTTTTAAATTAAACTTCTTTGTTTGTCCTTTATTGTCTAAAATTGTGTCTATTTATAAAAAGAAAAATTCAAGACAATGTCAGCAATGTCATAGTAACATGATGAAGTGAATGCATCCTTAAAAATATAAACAAAATTGTATCAAGATAACAATGTTGTGATCATATATCATTGTAGTTTCTAATAAGTGAAAATAAATCATATTGCATATTTAACATTGTTAAGAGATAAGGCACCCAAATTTTTGAAGTTTTTTAAATCAGGGAAACATGAAAATGATTGGTCTTCTTAAATTTGATTCAATAATAAGTTCATGTGCATGTCAATTATTTAGAGTGGATACGGATTCCATTGTTACATTATCAAAAATATTATATGCTAGAGGGGCTCAGTTCTTGTAAAATAAATATTGCCTAGTTATTCATAATTTAGACATTATTTAAAACTAAAAAAGATCTGACAATATATATTAGAATTAGTTCTATTAAACCCTATGAATTCCATCTAAACAAACTCATTATATTTAATAACATGACTCATTTTTCTTTCATTTGAACTTCCTAAACATTATGATCATTACACTACTTGAATGTAACCTTTCTTTAGTTTTTTTTCCACAAATAAAGAAATTACAATTATATTCTACTTAAGAATATGAAACTCTAAGCATGACTACTTATGCTTATGTTTAACAAATAAAAAATAGTCCATATTATCCCTTTCAAATACATAAATGACTAGGAGATAACACCCTCAAATGGACATCTAACCCCACAAAGATTTACAATTTAAAGAAATGCTATGAGATTACATGTCTAATCATGACCTTTCTTGATGGATTTGGATCAAACAAGGTCTTTTCAAGGCCAATGTTTTTTCATTATTGAATTGAGAAAGCAAAATCCTCATGTTTGATAATCTACAAAAAATAGGATGGCATGGGCCCTCACCATGTATTCTTTGTAGAATTTGAGACCATCGACCACCTCCTATAAAATTGTAATTTTAGCTTTAAGGTGTGAAGCCACTTCCTACAAAAGTTGTTCTTGCACTAGGCCTAGCCCGTGTTGTTATAATAGTTATTTATAATTTGGCCATAGCATATTCAAGTAACATAGGCCCTTTGGAGAATTTTTGGAGCCTTTTGATAGAGAGGGGTCATTGCACTTTCAAAAACCATTCCCTCTCTTGGGAATAGGTGTATGACAAAATAGAGTCCCTCTTCTCAAAGAGGGCATAAACCACACTCATGACCCTTAAACACCCTATCTTATTTCAGCTACAACAAATAATCAAAATATGGCCTTTGATATCTCCTTTTCCTTTGTAAACCAATCCTTCTAATAAATATTAAACCCTCTTTCAACCAAACAACAATGTATGGTTAAAATTTAACTTTTATAAAGCCTCATAAGGTAATCCTAGGCCATCAAGAGTAAGCACGATCCTCTGCATCCATGAGGGTAGTTTCACTGGAATTATTTCAATACCTCTTGGAGTCCTCATAAATAATAAGGCTAAATCTATTGTTCTAGTAGAAGGCCTCAACCTTGTTGTTTAACTATAAATCCATAAGTTTGTTGTTAAGGGGGACTTAAAGACTATGGTGGTACCAATTTCTAAAGGGTTTTGTCATGATTAGAAATTTACTACTATATTAATAAAATATGTTTGGCTAACACCACTATTTTATTCCATCACATGGTGACACATTGTCATATAAGAAAAGTGTATGGTAGATTTCCTTGTTAACCATACTTTAGACAATGCAAGTTGGTAAGCATTGATTCTAATTTCTAGTTAGATCTCAAGGGTCTATTCACCTCTTATGAACCCATCTCTCTGCTTTGACTCTACCCTTGAATGCTTCCTAGGAAAATGGTATTTGTTGTAACTTGGAAAACATGGCACATTATACTCATTTTTTTGATTGATTGAAATGTTTCCTTGGTAATACACTTAAGTTAACTTCCTATAACCAAGAATGTTTGTTAACATTGATATAATGTTATTATATATTTTATTACTTTCCAACAATGACATTGGATGAGTGTACTTTTTCTCTTCTTCAAGAATAGGCCACCATACAATCCGCATTATTTGAATCCAAAAATATATATTGGTCTTAGATAAGGATAGTGTTACAACAAATTATGACTACATGATTTATATTCAAACTCAAAAGTACAAGTTAGAAAAATTAGACATATGTCAACCATTTTTTTGGTTTTTTAACATCCCTAAAAGCATCCTTACATAGGTCTGAGGTGTAAACCAGTTGGTTTGACCAAATCCCATAAGGGTGGTGGGGGTCCAAGGTTCAAATCTTGGGCCTCACAAAATTGAATGCTTGTCCCTTTCCTAGTGCTTTCAGTAGCGTAAAAGTTTTAAATTATTGTGGCATGGTGGTTATAGGGATGGACTACGCAAAGAACTGTGTGGCAACTTCTGAGGTGAACAATGCAGAATACTATGACGACCATAAAAATTTGGATAGCCTACCCGGATTCATGGCGGCTACCGATTCCACCATGTAATTTCAAAAAAAAAGCATTCTTACATTAAATCCTTCTAAAAATGGGCTAAGAAATGACTAAATGAAATTTGGAAAAACTATTACATATTATATATTAGACAAATAAATTAAAACTTAAATCAATGATACATAAAAATATTCTAGCTACTCTTTTTCTTTTTAGGCAACTGCAAAAACAAAATAATAAGACACTTGATTAATAGCTTCTATTATAAGATAAAAGAAATAGCATAAGCATGAGGTTCTTAGCTCTATCATTGCTACTATGTCCATATTTATAAGTAAATAAAGTGCCCCTATAATTCCCTTGTAAATAATGAGGATGGAAACCCACCTCGTTTAATTAATAGCTCTACAGTGTTGCCTTAAATAGGAAATAAATACATATAAGCTAAGGCTTAAATTAATTAATAAGAAAACAAATCCAAGGTCAACAAATCTAAACATTATTTGAAGTAAAAAAAAAAATTACATCTAAAGTAGCTAAAAACTAAAACACTTTAACTCTCATCATACCTTTTTTTATTCAAAGATGCAGTGCTTATTGAAATCCTCTCACATTTGAGAAAGATAAGGAATTTTTTGAAACTAAGTTATAAAAGTGCTCAATCATCATAACATAGCTTATATTCCCACTAGATCTTGTCTCCCTCAAGGAATAGTAATAAATGGTATTTGCTCTAAATGTTTCAAATCCTAAATATTGAGATGAAAATATTTGCACATTTTTTTTTGTTTGTGGAAAACATCCCAGAAGAGATACCACTTTTTGGTAAGATCCAAGGATGTAGGGGTATCTCTTCTACAAAAAATGCCCAGGTATTGCACCTGGCCTACCACCTTTGACACACACAAAGAGCATGCTTGAAACAACAAAAAACAAGAACACACAATAAGCTAAAACAAATAAAGCATACTCCTTGAGTGTGTCGACAAGAAAAAGCACAACCAAACACACACATAATAAGAATGAAAAAAACATGAACCACACAGAACAAACACAAAAACAACATAACAAAACACAAACAAAAAAAACACAAAAATTAAAAATTAAATAAAAAATGATAAAAATAAACAACACTAGACCATGAAACATGCAAAAAAACCACAAACATAGCATAACAAAACACTACCATAAAAAAAATAACAAAAATATACAAATACACCACAAACCAAAAACCACAAAATACGTATAACATAATTACGAGTGTAGGTAATGACGACATCGATAGCTCTAGCAACAACGGGTGGGAATTTTCAAACTTCTGCAAATGGGTTTGGACTAGAGTAGGGTGATATTTCTCCCATAGGTGAAGTAACCAATGAATATGGATTGGAGGACCCTTATCCTAACCCATGCGGAGTATGGATCTGTACCATTAATCGATCCTAGGAAAACAATGGGGGATTTCTCGGTCCCCTAATAAATGATGGGTCTCATTCGAAAGATAAAGCTCCCTCACCTCAAAGCTATGCTGAGAAGGTCAAAGGTATTCCTAGCTCCTCTATGAACCACCCACCTTTGCTTCCCTTTGGTGAAGACCTACTAATCCTCGAATCTATCATGGCGGATTATCTTTCTCTATAATATTTTTCCCTTATCAGGAAGTTTATAGATAGAAAACCATATATGGATTCGTGCAAATATAGGCTACTTCCAAATGGAGAATAGCGGGGAGCATGGAGCTTATTACCCTATCTCGAGGTTTTTTCCTAATTCAATTGAGCAACCAGAGCGATGTTGCACGAATACTCACAGAGGGCCTTGGTTTTATGGCATAAAAATTTTATTCCTTCAGAAATGGGGGGATGATTTTGTAGCCATAAAATTTGGACACACCTCCAAATTACTAATTTTATTAATACATCATACTACCCTAATAATGTGTAAATCACCCTCAAAAACCCCTATCTCGATATTCATGCCAAAAAATATTAAAAAATAGCTCAATTATACTCTCTCTGATAACATCGAATGATCCCTATGAAACTGGATGTATTCGACAAAATTAGATGCGTTTGATTTCATCTAAATCCCATGTGCACCTAATTTAGGAACCCAGTTGGATTTTAAATCTAATCTAGGCATCGCCAGATTCTCGATGAAATCGAACGATCTGATAAAATCGGATATAGTCAATTTTTTCCAAATCAAGCCAAAAACCTAATTTGGCCTAACAACCTAATTTTTTTTGCCACTCACCTAATCCCTCAAATAGAAACAACCATTTTAATCCCTCAGATCCATAGTAATCAATCTAGTTGATGATTTTTTTAGAAGAGCTTGGAAAATAGGAGTTTTGGAGCTTTTTTGCAGGTTACAGTGGGAGATATCGCTGTCAAATCATCATCCGAGGAGCATATAACCATGGCATCACTGTTAGTATACTTACATTTCACTTTTACTTGATTTATACTTCATTTTCTCATCATTTTTATAAAATAGATTACGTATGATTTCGTCCCTGTTACGTCTGATTTTATTCTTTGTCTTGTAGAACTACTCGTTGGATAAATCCGGCTACGTACAATTTCATACTTTGTGTACGATTTCGTACCTAGCATACAATCTCGTATCTATGTCCTTCTAGGGGTAAAATTTTGCATCTTAGATCTTTCATTTTACATTACTAGCATTATAGCATCTTTAATTTCTGCAATTTCATATTACAACTCTTTGTTATTGCTAGATCTAGAATTTTCATTTTATGATTAGAATAATCAAATTTCCACTTTCTTCACAGTTGGCTAAAATAATCGAGAGTATTTTACTATCATAGACCATGATCTACTATGGCCTATGTAGATCTCCCTTCCCTAATTTCAAAATCTAGTGTCTTGTTATGAAATTATAGATTTTGGAAAATTTGTATGCATTTGATTTCATTAGACAAAATTGTATGTCCGGTTTTGTCATGTCTGTGTTTGATTTCATACAGTGCAGTTGATTTCATCAAAAATCAGACTTTTGGGTCAGGTAAGTGCTTAAAAATTCATTCTTTCACTATCAAATTTACATTCTCTACTCTGTAGGCATCTGTATTAAATCAAAAAAGAAAAAACCCCAAAAACATAGATTTATTATACTTTTCAAAACACAAAATACCAAAAAGAGAACATGTCAACTCAGAATCCTTGCATCATAGTTAAATTTTATAACACTTTCTAGATAGACTTGTATGCCTTGTCTTCATTTGAAGTTGAATTGCATATAGCTAGGTAGAAATTGCATTCTGGCCAAACCTAGGTTATATGTGAGACAAAACAATCAAATAAAAACTACTACCTCACCTAGGCATGGAAACCACCATAGTAAGTGTTTCTCGATGAACCCCACCCCATTCGTCGATAAACACCAAAGAGAGTGCAATATAAGCACTTCTCGTTCGAGTTGTAGATCCTTCATTTTCCCTCCCCCTTTCAAGCGCGGATCCATTAGCTTGGGAGAAAGAGGTGCAAAAATTTTGGGCCTACATTCTTTGGTGAACCCAACGTGAACACACCCTCATTTTATAATTTTGCTTTCTCTTTATTTAAAAAAAATAAAATAAAAAATAAAAATAACTCTATTTTCTTCTAAGATAAAAATAAATAAATTGATTAAAAAAATGAATATCACTTTTAGAAATAGTGAAGATATCATAGGTCTTACAAATAACTCAAATCAATATAAATCCAGTTATGTCACTAATGCTAGGGAAATTCCATCAACTACATTGGTTGATTATGGCCAACCTCATTCACAACTTTCTTCATACTCAACATTACCCTTATCACAACCTCATCTTATTTCATCTCCTCCCTCTCAACCAATCCCTTCATGATTTCTCTTTCCACAATATTTCCCTTCAGAATATCCTCTGCAGTCACCATCATATTCTTCTCTACAAACCACTTATTCACCTCAACCTCTTCATAATAAT
>JAQPPZ010011336.1:0-43480 GCA_028583015.1 Wollemia nobilis | reverse complement strand
TAGATCTCCAATTTTTCTACCTCACAATTGCCATGAATTGAAGGATGATAAGTGTTTGGTTATACTTGGGAAATTATTCTAATATGTAAAATGGTATGATTTTCCACCAACTTATTATGTTGGTTTTCAACTCAACCAACATGTTAGACTTTACGTCAATAAAGTAAGGTGAGAAATAAATGCAAATAAAGAGATAATAAGATCTAAACTTTCCTCTTGGAATCTAGACAACTAAGGCTAGATAAAGTAGCTAGGATGTCATAATCATGAGTATGATAGCCAATGACACTTTCATATTTAGAGTAAGAGGTAATAGCTATATTTTAACACACTAAAATATCTCAAGAGAAAATATACCAATATTTGTCTATATGAACTCTCATGTGGAAGAGTTTTATTCCAAGCAAGGATGCCAATATTCCTATATAATGAGATGAAATTTTATAGAACACTTTAATGAAAACTTCCTTAATATCCATTTTATTCATGTGATCCTCATCTAAAATGCTAAAATAATGGGACCAATATTTATTTGTATGAGCTTTTATATAAAAGTACTTAACACATGAAAAGATGCTAGTCCATATAAGCAATATCTCAAAAATTGAAAGTATGAACACCATGTTGACACATCCTCTATCTATGTTGCATTCATATGACTTTTCTCTACTAAATTATGATTGACCAACAAAAATTTGAAGAGTGGAAGAAGCAGAGTCTAGTACCAAAAATACCTCCAATTTCTAGATGTAATTTTTTAGTAATTAAATATATTATCTCTTGATTGATTTTTATTTTTATATCTTGGAAATGAAAATTGAGAAGAAGTGTTGAGTTGGACCACCCCATAATTTATTGCTCAAGTTATTAGAAGACACTTATTTGAAAAGGATCCATTATGGTTTATGCCTAATGATCACTTATATAAACCCTTAAATACATCATCACATGAATTTAATTATGTTAGAACAAGAAGTCTATGGAGATATTGATACTTTATTTTTCCATAATTAAGATATTATCATCTATAATATGTATGTTTTTCCCATAAAATTGACTAATTTAGTATAAAAAATCAATGAAAATGATTATTTATTATTCAAATTATTCATATTAATTATGAAGAATGCATCTATATCTTGAAACAAATCACCTTGATTCATGTTTTACTTTAACTTGGAACACATATCCAAAGTTGGAGCAACTTATAAAAACCTTGGATGAAAACATAATTCTCTACTACCATATAAATTTTGATTTCTTTACATGATAAAGTAATGGTGGTTCACAACTACTTTGATACTATTTTTAAATTCACAATAGGTTGAAATGAATGAACAAAATTATTACATTTCCTAAATCTTAGCACAAGGGTAATAAAGAAAGTGCAAAAAGTTAAAGAATACAAAAGATAGGGTGGTTTCCATTAGGCACTCATTAGTGTTGATTAATAAAAGATCATTCATGGATACAATGGATAGATGGGATGGAGTATAGATAGTTCTTTAAAGTACATTTACATATATCCTAATGTATATCAAACTAATATATTATTCATTAATTATAAGATTCACTTTACAAGGTGAATTATGATCATTTACTCTTATATAATACATCACATATTATGTCATACAATATCATACTATAGGCTTACATAGTATATTTATAATATAATATTGGCCTTAACCAATAAGTAAGAGATTACAAAGTTTAAGTAGGGTTGCACCAAATGGTGAGAATATATAATTTTATATATTTATATTTTCTAATGAATTATAATCAAAATATAACTAATGAAAGTGAACAAATTAAATATATAAATGCTCAAATTGAAGGAAGTAAGAATATACTCTTAATTATTAACTCATTAATCTCTTAAGGGTAGGTTGTAATGACTAAAAATACAAAGAAAAAAAATATATAGAAAGTCAATAATCTAGTATTTATTCAAGACTCCAATGGATAAATGATGGATTCAATATTTTTATTTCATATTCTATAATACCCATAGAAAAATAATTATTTTAACTTTTAATGAGAACCTTGTGTCATTTCTTATTTTAATTATAAAATACATTCATAATAATTATATAATATTTCATATTATTTTTTTGAAAATTATCCTATTTTTTAAACTTTTGAAAAGTTTTACTTTTCAAAATACCTTTTAAAATTTCTATAGAAGATAAGAAAATCTAGATATTTTTAACCATTGATGAATTATAAAAAATACTCTTTTCTATGTATTCAAAAAGTCTCTTAGAATGGATGCTCATACATTTTAATTTTTCAAAAAGTTATGATAATACAAAAATGTTAAACTTAAGGAGTTTAATGGGACCTGTTATTAATAATGGTTTACTTAAACATATTAACAATAGAAATAGGAAGGAAAATATCATTACTCATAATCACATAACTTCTTTAATAAGGCCCTCTAATGAGTATGGTTAGACTTAGCCTAATAGATTGTAAGGCTTGAATATGTTGATTTCTCAAAAGGTAGATCAATACAAGATAACCTCATGCTAGATTGTAAAACTATGTAATGGGTCATCGAGTTTGAGGATGACATATTTAGAAAACTTGAATTTGATAAAGCTTTTGATATAATTTGATGGTCCTTTATTCTCAATTTATTATGTGGTTAGATTTTTTCTAGAATGATTCATAAAATCAAACTTATTTTTTTACATGCTTTGGTATCATTACATATTAATGGTTATCTTTCTAATCTAGTCTTAGGACTAAGATCAATATAATAACACTATCAAGAGTTCTCTTTATTTGTGTACTTGTTATAAATGTGGTAGGGTCTACGTTGGATTATACAAGTTTAGCTAAAAAGTATTTACTTTTCCTAATAGTTATAGGTTGTTAACTCTAACTTTATGAAAGATATTATACTTTGTCTACATAACTCATATTAGGAAGCCAAGAATTTCCTACAAGCCCTAAACAATTACTATAATATTTCAAGATTTAAAAAAAGAGTGTTTGTTCTAGCATTATTTAGCCCTTGATCCTCTTGAATTCTTTATTGAAATTAAATACAAAATAAGTTAAAATATTAGACCTCAAAATTTTTAACTTTTATGTGTCACACTAACATTCAATGAAAAAAAGAGGAAAAAAACAAAAAAACAAAAGGGTTGATCCCCTAGTCCATTTTGATTTTTTTTCCCTTCTACTTTCACCCAACATTTCAATTTAACTTTTTCTTCCACGTATCTTTCATTTTAGTTCAGTTTTTATTTTATTTATTTTTAAATTAATTAATTATTTATTTATATATTTTATGCAAACAAATGATTAAGGAGAATACTAAATGAGCAATGTTAAACATGGAACTCTTCTCAACCATTAGATAAAAAAAATTTGAATTTGAATTTAAATACTTGTAACTCCTAATTACTTTTTATTTGTTCATTTTTTATTATTTTTGTGCAAGAAAGTGATTGGGAAGAATAGAGAACTCACAAGAGAATCTAGTGAAGGGAGTTTTTGTGCAAGAAAGAAATTAAGTAGAATAGAGAATGAATGTAGGGTGATTGATGAGTAAATATTTCTCAACCATTAGATAAAAAATATTTGTATTATTGATCCCACCATGAATGTTTAGACCTATGTAGATTAAATTAAGATCTCTTAATGTAATCTTTCATGGTCCCTTTTTCTTTATGCATCATTAGAAATATTCTTTAGTCTTGCAATAACATTGGTATTTTTGTAAAATAATATTTCTTCATGTTGTCCTATGTGATGATATTTCTACCATCCAACCCCATGAACCGACATAAATTTACATCCTTGAGTGTGTATGGAACTAGTTTAATATTTTATTCTTCTATATTAGAATTATAGGTCCTAAATAGGAAGCCAAATATTTTTGCAAGAAAGAAAAGAGGAATAAAAAATGAATGTAGGGTGTTTGATGAGGAAATCATTCTCAACCACTAGATAAAAATATTTGTATCATTGAATGATAGTCCTGTTTTTAAAGACTTCTAGTTGTTTCATCTACATTCTTTTCTCATTTAAAGTAGAAAAGAAGAGGGAGACCTCTTGAAGTACCAAGCCTTATTGATATACACAATTTATAGAATTTTTTGTGTTTTTAAGCATAGTTATTATTGGTAAATACATTTTAATAATAATGATTTTTGTTCCTACAAATTTCTTTTACATATTGCAATCATGGTTGAAATGCAGGTTTTTTATGGTCATCTTTTTAAATAGAAGAAATATTTTAAGATAAAATATTTTATAAAAAAAATTATACAGTCTATATAAATAAAATATAATAAATATTTAATAGTTATCCATCTATTTCTTATTTCCTTCTCACGTGCTCAACAAAAAAAATAAAATTTTATGATAATAAATTATTTTAATTATAAAATAAATAAAAAACTGTTTAACTTTGAAACTCTAGATTGAGGCTACAATAGTGCTAGTTTCTTACACTGTTGTGGTATTACAACTATGCTATGAAAATGCTAGGATCATATAAAAGATTGCATGCTAACACCACCTAGTGGTAGAGCACCAAAAAAAATTTAATTGTTTTTAATTTTAAATTTTTTATTTTTTTACACCTAAGCTTTGCTACAATAGTGCTAGTTTCTTACACTATTGTGGTATTACAACTATGCTATGAAAATGCTAGGATCATATAAAATATTGCATGCTAACACCACCTAGTGGTAGTGCACCAAAAAAAAAATAATTGTTTTTAATTTTAAATTTTTTATTTTTTTACACCTAAGCTTTACAGAAAAATAGCTTTTTAATAAAGGAACTTGTAAGTTTGTTGATATTTTGTGTATAATTGTTTAGTCTTACACATTATAAATTATCTTAAGAATAATTTTCTCTCTTTATCTAGATAAGTTTTCAAATGATTTTATGGAAAAGAATTTTGTCATCAAGTTTTCAACCTATTTATTTTGAAAATTTGCAGAGATTTTATAGGTAACCAGAAACATTTTTCATCTCAAAAATCGTTTACAAAAAGTTGCTTCCCATATTTCTTTCTCCTTTACACTACAAAATAAATAAAAAGACTAACTCAAAAAATGTGTGTGAGATACATGTAACCATTTCATTTAAAAGTTTAAGATAAACTTTGAAGTTCAATTGATTACATAATATCTATTCCATTACAAATTGCTCACCACGAAACATGCTGTCAAACTTGATATCTCCTTCGATCTTAGCCTATTTTCTAACAAGTCTGTTGCTTAACATGAAACATCTTGCCAAACTTGGCATCTTCTTTGATTAACAGGCTGAGTATAATAAACATGTTTTCTGGTTCTATAAGGTTATACAATCCGTGTATAATGTTGTTCAAACTTTTCTCCTTGATATGTTCACCAATACCGTTTTATAAAATATATGCATTATTCCTATTTGTACATACAACTTGCTTTTTGAGACCTTTAGGTACAACAATATGTGTTGCATTTAAATACAACAATAACAACACGCAGTGCCAAAAAATAGACAAGAAAAAGAAATACTACTACATCAAGCTGAGCAAGAAGTTGTTTGCGTACCTCACAGCAGTAGATCAGACTAAAGTGATGGCCATTTACTTGAAAACTGCACTGGTCACACCATATTGGCTCGTCCTACGCATTCTGGAGCGCACTCGTTCGACTAGTGCAGAAGCGGAATATAACTATCAATGAAAGTACTGTGACGACTGCAAAACCGACGAAGTGGCAGACAGGTCCCAATATCATGGCAACATATCCTAAAAAACTCAATGCCGTCAAAACAATCGCGACCATGAGGAGCTTCTCCGTTTCTATCAAACTCAGATTGGGCACTAAGGGCTCCACGAGTAAGAACAAAAATATCAGGAAAGACCATGCACTCGATATCGGGTTGTTTCTCCTTTTTATTTTTTATATTTGATTACACTTATATGTTGTCTGGCATAGCATCCCCTAAAAAAGACTTCAAAGTGTTTTTTATTAAAATCCTCTTTTTGCATGGGAAAGGAAGATTAGAGTTGTTTAAAAGAAAATTTTCTTTAATGTTATTTGATCTTTTGAGTTTAGGTTTGAATAAATGAGAGTTCAAAAATTAATCACTATAATATTTTTTTAAAATAATAATATGGATAAGTATTAAGGCATGATTGCTTTATTTAAATTTGAATGATTCAAATATTTAATATTTTATTAAAAAAAAATTATATTCAAGTATAAATATATAATGTGTAAATAATAAGTGTAATTCTAAGTGAATTGTGTTTTTTTATTGATAATGGGTTTTAATAGGATCCCCAAACCTTTACATCCAGTAATAGGGAAAGGTTTTTGGTTAGGGGAAACTTTCACCAACGGCAGCAAAGAAAGGTTGGTCCCAAAAAGGAAACTTCCAGAGTCATTCAAAATAAATAAAATTGTGGAATAGACGAAAATTCAAAAACATTGACAAGAAAAAATGTCCAAAGCCTACAAAAGGATTATGAGATAGAGATAATCCACAAAATGAAACTACGTATCGAAAGGGCAAAGATTATCACACCTAGTCGGAGACGTGAATCTGGTCAAGGAGCCCATCCTCGACTATGAACGCATCCTCAATCTGCCCAGCCATCAGACGACTCTTGATTTGGTTTATTAGCTTTCGAGCATGGAGAAGCATGGTGGTAGCAAGAGAAACAATTTCTATGCTAGAATAGATCTTCTTAGCACTAGGGGAGGAACCCGCACTTGTATTATAAATTTATGAGTATGATAGGGGAATTTGAGTTTCACCAGGACCATCCAGAGTACCTCTTTACCTTTCTTAAAAAATTTACCTTTCTTCGTAGAAGCTTTGGATTCACTTGTACGTCGATAAGGAGAAGGTGATGGAGTCGAGGCCCTATCAAAAGTTTTTGATTAGTGGCACGGCTTGAAATCACTCCCAAAGCCTCGACCTCTTCATTCAGAGCCTCTTTCGCAATATCCATGTTTAGGATGGCTTCAGCAAGGTGAATCTCCAAATTGACCTTCACAAGCACCACATTCCTTTGAGCCCCATTCTGGATCAAGTAGTTGAAAATTAGCAAATGTAGTCCTGGTGTTTCGGATTTGTGGATTTTTCTTTTCACACACTTTTGATCGAAATCTCCATCAAGCGAAAGAGGTACTCTAGTATATTAATCAGCTTCACATATCTCAAGAAATTTAGAAAAGGCATGTAAAAGCTTTGAAGAGGGGGCCGACAGGTCATCAATGGTTAGGAATTGTATTATCCACACTAGCACATGATTCCACAGAGATGGGAGGTCTTCCCTCACAATTCCATTATCTTTCTTGGACAAAAATTTACCCTTATCCCTGAAGTACATTAGTTCTACCACCATAAGAGTGTTTATCATGATGGATAATCTCTCCATCATTGGGAAGCTCAGATATCTCTATAATTAAGTCAATTGTCACTGCAAAGGTGAAGTCACACAGTGAAACTATATCATTATCCCATGAGTCAACGAATTCTATTGAAAGGTCATAATACTTCCTAGAACCCATGGCATGAACCAATTTTTGACCCATCAGCCCTAGTATAATATGCGAACGAATGGTCACCCCCCTAATTACTAGACCAACTTGCTGTGATGATTCCATAAACACCTAGCAAGGATATGGTAAATAGATAAAGTATACCTACATCCCTAAAGTATATCTACGTCCGAATCTGATGATACCATACCATAAACAAAAGGTACAATGGCCTGAGCAACCAAACTTAGCATAGATGTAACCACTGAAGCCATTCTAGAGGGTAGAGTGCCTATCCTTACCTTATAAAAGTGGGGGTGGGGGCTATCTCCTTCTCCCTCTGACACCTTAATAGGTCGAGTGCTCCCCTTTGTCCTTTAAAAAATAAAATCCTACTCCCTCAACGGATTATAGATAGAGAGCTTTCAAAGGTGGAGTGATTATCTCATCCAAAAGTGATCTCCCTCCAACCTATATTTTTCAAGTTGAGTGCATGTATTATATATAGAAAGAGCCATGATTTTTTCTCTATAAGCAAGGGCTTAAAAACTTTTAAGGATTTTAATTATTCCATCCATTCTCGTCCATGTTACGCTAGAAATGGAGATGCCTTATTTGAGATTTAATATCATACCCTTATGTCCCCTTCTTCTTAGACATCTAGAATGGGACATCTCACTTCAAAGCTATCAAGGGGAACTTCTACATCGAATCTGCCTCGACTTACCCTTTCCTGAGACCCCTATTGGCCTCTCCATTCCAAAGGTTAGGGGAATCCTGGGTGTAGTTCCTTTCTCTATATTCATTCACAGGATTACAATAATTCCTTTCCCTATGATGCTCCCTACTAGCCTAAAGAAGCCATTCCTATTGGTGGCAGTTGTTTTATTGTTAATAAGATTACCCTTTCAAAATAGGTAGGGGTCGATGTCCTATCATTAATAATACAACTTTTGCTACTCTCTATTTTAAAATTTCGAGTGCTACCAGCTCTTTAAAACCTCAAGATTCCTCTAATTTTATTTCCTTTTAATCAACAAATTTCTTAAGTAAATTGTGTTAACTCAAACTAAAGTTTTTAATAATTAATAAAAAATAATCATAATATATTTTATTTAAATTATCAATCAACAAATTTATATTTTTATATTTCAAATTTATTAATCAATATTCATAATTAAATATTAAAAATATTAAATATTTTTAAAAATAATTAAAAAATATTTAAATGATAAAAATACATGTAAAAAAATTATTTTATTTTATATAGATTTCATATAACCATAGTGTGGGAAAAACCAATAATTTTATAAAATTATGCAAGTATATGTAATTTACTTGTGTAATGAACTTTTAAGCAAACTAATCATTTAAATTAAAAATTAAAAATAAAAAAAAAAAAAAAACTTTTTGAATTTGAGGGTTTTAAAATGTTAAAATTTTTATTTAAAAATTATTAAAATATATTAATTAATCTTTGAAAAAAAAAAACTTTCTTATTTAAAAACATGTTACTATGGTCTTGTGAGAACTATTAAATAATTAAAAAAAAAAAACTTATGACTTCCTTGGAAATTTATAGTGAGTTTTAATGAACGTAAAACTAAAAAAAAATATTTAGATTCTAAAATAATACATTTCACAAATATTTTTAAGTGATTCAAGTCAGCACATCACATAAAATATAATAAATCCATCAAAGGAAATTTATGGATTAGTTGACAACAACTTTCACATTCACAGAACATAAGAATCCATGATAATTAGGTTCCTTCACATTAAAATTATCTTTCTTGGTCCTCATGAATTCATTGATTAAGGAGTCTGTATTTCTTTTGATCAAAATCATTTCAACTATCACCTTTCCAATAAGAGAATCCTTCAAAGCCCACTTCATCAAACAATCAGCCACTCTATTCCATTTTGTTGAAATATGAATAAAAGAAATTTCAACAAAATTCTCAACCAAGCTCAAAATCTGTTTTACTATTCTAACCATAAACCGTCCTCAAAGTGCTTGTTGTTCAGAAAAAACACCACTATCATGAAATCAAATTCACAAATAACCAATCTCCATCCTAGAAAAAGAGTTATTTCTTTATACATACATTCACACGGTTTAAAAGAGCCTAAAATCTTAACCAACTTTACGAGCACAATATCCCATAAAAACTTTATTCGAATTTATTAAAGTTACATACATAAACGTTTAGCCTTGCAAACAACCTTTTATTAAATTGCAGATAAGTATTTCATTGTTTGTCGTTTGCTATGGCACCTTATAAAACAATTTCCTTTCATATTTGTTTCTTGAATACCAAGAGGTGAATGAAGTAGTTTGAAGCTAATAATTAGGATTAACTGCTAAAAGAAGAGAAAAATATATGTTTTTTTTTTAATATAAAATTTTTAAATATACACTATTATATTATAATTCATAATTCAACATCATGACTTGAGTTGAAACAATGGCAACATAAAAGTATGTAAGTAACAATTTGTCACGGTGAAAGTAGTTTTGATTTAAAAAAAAAAAAAAACAAGAGGACTGGTATGTATAGAAATGAAATCACCCATGAAATTTGGAAATTTACATGCGAAAAGAATAAAATATAATTAATTAAATTTTATTATTTTTTAATATATTTAAAAAAAAAATTAAATATATAAAATTTTAAATAAATGTAATAAATTTTGTTTTATTTATTTAAGTTTGAGATTTAAGATTAAAAACTTAGAGAAATATGATAGTGTGCTAAAATTTAAAATCTCGTATTTTTTTTAAGATTATTTTTGTGATTTTTATATTTTTAAACATTGATTATTATTTGTTATATATATATTTTTTACATAACATTAATTTTAAAGTTGATACTACTATTAAAAGATAAATTGGATCTCAAACTTTATTTTAAAAGATTTATAAAATATGTTTTTATAATAGTGAAAAATGCAAATTTAATTAGATGAAAAATCATGCTAGTATCATTTAATATGGTAGAATTATGAAATCTTCTATAGCCAAAATTCTTATAAGATCAACCACCACACATGTATAGAAGAAATTAAAATCACAACTCTTGGTCTACAATCTTCCTAGTATGTGTTTCTTCTAGAGAAGGCTTTGTCCTTAAAGTTGTAGATGAGAAAACTGGTGCTATAGCTATTGGAGAGATCCCCAAGTGGCATCTTCTAGTTGGAATTCATGCCATTAAACAATAACCTCAATGATTGCATGGTTTTAAAGAGTGCATGATCTTGGTCCAACAATTATTCTCACTCAAGCAAGATATAACCCTCTTCATACAAGTTGGGTAAAACAAATTGAATCTATACTTGATTGCCCACAACCTTCTTAAGAGAGGATAAATGAAAGATAAAATGCAGCTTGGAGGTCAATAGAAGGGTCAATTTGGAGGCCATTGTACCAATCTGCTATAAGACCTGGTAGGGGCCATAGTATTTTGCAGTAAGTTTTTGACACTGCAAATATGTAGTGATGATTGTTTAAATGGATACAAGAAAAATAAAACCATGTCATCAACTTTAAAGTTGTGCTCGGAATGGTGTTGATCAGCTTATTGGCACATCTGGTTTTGGGCTAATTTTAGGTTCATCTTCAATTGACGAAGGACTTCAACATGTTGATGGAGTGTAGTTTCAACAACATGGACCTTGGAGTTTCTTGGAATGTAGGAGGAGGGTGTTGATAGAGGTCATTCATAAATTGCATCAAAAGAGGTAAACTTCATTGTAGTGTTATAGGAAATATTATACCACCATTTGGCCAATGGAATCCACTTCACCCACTATGCAAGATGATTAGAGGTAAAGCAACAAAGGTAGGTCTTCAAATATTTTTTCACAATATTTGTTTGACCATCCATTTATGGATGATAGGCTGAACTCATTTTCAGTTGATTTCCCTACAAGTTAAACATTTTTTACCAAAAATTACTAGTGAAGGTAGGGTCTCAATTGGACACAATGAATGTAGGCATGTCATGAAGGCAAAAAATAATGTCTAGAAAATTTTGTGTGATGAATGAGGTCATGTAATGATGGAAGAGGGAATAAAAATAAACATACTTTATGATATGATCCACTGCAAAAAAAAATATATATTTGCCTCTAGACTTAAGTAACCCTTCAATAATGTCCATGGAAATATCTAACTAGATTTGTTCTAGAATAGGTAAGGGTTGAAGAGTTCCTAGGGAATACACCATTTCTCCCTTCATCCTCTGACATATGTCACACTCTACCAAAAAAATTGAATATCCTTCTTCATATCCTTCTAGAATAAAGTACGCTTAATCCATTCATAGGTCTTGAGGAACCTAGAATGGTTTGTAGTGGGTGAAGCATTCATCTCCTTCAATATGATATCTTGTAATTGAGAAGTGTGGGGGATAACAAGGTGTTGGAGATATCTCAAATATTTTCCATCCCAAGTGTATCTTGTAAACGAGGTAGACATTTATTGAAGTGTGGTAATCAAAGTTTGTAATCCTAAGTCCTTGAGCATGTCCTAATAAAGAGAATTTATCCACTAAGGAATGGACAAAGAGATGGCACATAACATACTTTGAGTCTCAAATTGATGAGAGAGTGCATCCACCATAATATTATACTTACCTTTTATAGATAATATTATAATCATAGCCCATTAGTTTAGGGACCCACTTTTGTTGTTCTAGGATGTGACCCTCTACTCTAGAAAATACTTGACTCTTTGGTGGTATGTTTTGATGGATAAATGATGCATAATGATATAGGGTTACCAGTGAGTAACTACATGTAGGATTGTTAGAATATCCTTTGTAGAAGTTGATTTACCAAAATTTTGACTTGAAAGCACTTTGCTAGTGAAGTCCAAGGGTCATCCTTCCTATATTAACATAGCTCCAATACCATTGCTTGAAGAATCACTTTCAATTACAAATGGTTTAGAAAAATCAAGCATTGTTAAGACTAGAGTGGTTTTCATAGTATGATTTAGATCAAGGAAAGCCTATTCAGATAGACCTATACAAGTAAAATAATTCTTCTTTAACATGGTCATTAAAGGAGAAACGATCTTGCCATAGTTGTATATAAATTTATGGTAATAGCCTCAGTCCCAAAAATCCATGAAGTCCTTTAAGAGTGTGAGGCTTTGACCAATATTGAATGACTTGAATCTTCTTAGGGTCAAATTTAACTCCATATTTGGTGATAATGTGCCCCAAATACTCTACTTTGGTCAACCCAAAAGAACACTTGGACTACTTAGCATAAAGCTAATATTAAGCCAAAAGCTACAAGGTATGATCCACATGGATGAGATGCTCTTCCCAAGGGTGACTATAAACCAAAATATCATCAAAGAAAGCTAAAATAAATTTATGAAGGAAGGGAAAAACAATGTTGTTCATGAGGCTCTAAAATATTGAAGGGACATTTGTTAAGACAAATGGCATAACCAAAAATTCATAATAGCCCTCAACTATGGAATGTTGTTTTGGGGATATCCTCCTCCTTATGTCGTATTTTATGGTAACTTGAGAAAAGATCTAACTTGGAGACAAACATAGCACCATGCAGCTCATCCAATAATTCATCTACCATGAGAATAGAAAATTTATCCTTAATGATGAGCTTATTGATCTCACAAAAATCTATACACAACCACTAGGACCCATATTTCTTGCAAACCAAATAATATTGGAGAAGAATAAGGATTGTTACTAAGTTGAATGATACAAATTTTTAACAATTCTTATACTAATTTATGTATTTCTAACTTGAGTGCATGGGGGTATTGATAAGGTCTAATGTTAGGTGTCACACTACCTGGTAACAATGGAATTGTATAGTCATGGGAGCAATGGGATGGTAATTTTATCGATTTTGTAAAAAAATGTATCATTCTTAGTCATATCGAGTTGCAAATCTATTGGGAGTTTATCTTCTATTGGAGTGGGTGGTTGTATGGAAAATATCTAAGTGATTACCCCATGATAATATTTTTTTAACTCCTCCATATAGTTTAAACTAATAATCTAAGGAGATCTTGCTTATGAACCACAAAGAGTGTAGGACCTACCATTCTATGAAAAATGCATCCATAACTCTACAAATTTCCTTGTGATGGTTTTCAAAGTATCTAACCATTAATATCTTAGCACAATATCACATCCCTTAATTGAAGTGCAAACATATTCCATTTTGAGCTCATAACCCCCTATTTTCAACTTAATATTACAACGACATTTTTCTTTACAAAGAAAGGTTCCACCATTTGCCACCATAACCTCAAAGGAGTTGCATGTATGTATATAACAATTGGCTTGCATGGTGACTCATGGATCAATAAAGTTATGTGTGCTTCCTGAATCAATGAGAATTGTAAGATGTTGACCTCTAAAAAAAGCTACTACTTTCATTGTATGTGGGGTATTAATCCTTGCAAGGGCATGGACATGAATTTTTTATTGTGGCTCTTCTTATGTTTCACCCTCTTCTTGAGGTGGTTCCTCCGATGGTTTGGTTTCATCATCAAGTTATTCAATTTTTGTTGACTCCTTGACATCAAATAAAAATATCTTCTTTTAGACACACATATACCCTTGTGAATATTTTTCATCACAATTATAACATAAACCTTAGGCACATCAAGCATCTATCTCTTCAATAGTCAAGTTCTTATACGAGGTAGAATTATTTTCAATATTGAATGTGATTTTGGAAGGAATGAGGGTTTGGCCTATGAAAATTTAAGTGTCCTCCTTTGAGCTAAATCAATTTCTTTGGACAACCATGCCAAGATTATGGTCTACATATTAGTTTATGGTTTGAACATATTGACCTCAACCTTGAGATCATCTTTCAATCCACTAATGAAACAACTCAAAAAAAATCCTTCACTCAACCCCTTGTTCTTGCTAGCCAGTTTTTCAAATTGAGTCTAGTAGTCATGAATTCTAGAGGTTTTTCTTAGTTTGGTTAATGCTCTTATGATGTCATCATACTCACTAAGACCAAAATGAGTGAGTAATTGGGACTCAAAAACTTCCCAAGAAGGTTTAGGAACTATGTGTTGTAACCATTGATACCACTATAAAGTTTTAGATTCAAAGTTGAAAGATGCCATAGTGATCCACAAATATTTAGGGACATTGTGAAGTTTGAAAAACTAATATACACAACATAACCACCCATTTACATTATTTCTATTGAACTTAGGAAAATCTAATTTAGGCATCTCAAAGGGAGCATTCTAATCAAAAAGTGTGTGATAGCCTTCCTTGTCCCTATGGAATTATTTTCCTCAATTGGTATGGTCAGTGTCATGATGCTCAAACACCAATGTGCCATCCTTGAGTTTTTCCTTGACCTCAAGAAAGTGTTCTTCAATGGTGGCTTTGGAGCTTATGTAGTCACTTCTCAAAACATTGTATTTCATCCCTCATTAGGTTAGTGCCATTGAGAAGGAAACTAAGTGTAGTTTGTATTTTCTCTAGAGTGGTATTTGTGACTTGTTATACCTCTTTATGGTGTCCTTGAGTGCCACTAACCATTTTAGCATGATTTGAACCACTACCACTGACTTACTAAAATAGACATATGGTTCTAGTTGTTATCATTTTTAGTAAGGAGACAAAAAAGTGCTTGGGTTCTATATATGAAAATGATCATCTTGAAAAGATAGTCACAATGAGCTATATACCATAACACTACTTTTGAGAACCCTATATTCTTATGATAATATCTTTAAATTTTTAGTTACTGATACTATCTCTGCAATGTATATTACTGACGCTATTCGATCATTAACATTGTGATACACTATACTTATGACTATATGTCTAACTCTATCACTAAAAATTCTATTCTTGCTATATTTTTTTACTATCACAGATAAATATTACTGACACTGATAATTTTGACCTAACTATTACTATTATCATACTGAAGTGATACCCAACTAATACTGATACTAGTAAACACTGTCTTGAAAAATATAGACTTTGAATATTTTTGTTAAGTTATTCAACACTTCCATTCATTGCATACAATATTTTTGTGATATAGAAGTCTCTTTTGTATGCTCAACTTTTATGGTAGGATTTTTGGTTATAGGATAAATTTTAAACAAAACAAGAAGGTTTTTTTGTAGTTTAAACTTTAAACAGAGCTAGGGTATGCTAAGAAAAGGTGTATGCAATACCCATAGGCCCTTTGTTATATTACAATGATAAATGATAGTGCTCGAACCAATATTTTAGGGCAATTCTCAAGCAGTATTCCATGCATGAGCACACTATCTATCTCTTTGATAGTATGAGAGGGTGATCTTTTTTAATGTTGTGTATGATGTACTATAGATACTACAAGGCCAAAAAAGCTTCCTAGGGCTAAAGGTTTCTCCTAATCCTAGGTGATCTCCTCATATACCCAAAGATATGTGAGAGCTTAATTCTATAGAGTGGTGTTGTCTAAGGCCTGGATATTGGAGCCTAATCACCCCTCACTTCACTAGATGCTTTACAAGAAATCTAGCCTACCTAATAATGATAAATCCTCCATGATATTTTAAAATCCTTGGCATATGATTTCTAACCTAATAAACTAATGTAGAAAAATAGTGTTATGCTTTTATTGGTTTGTTTTTTATTTTTTGTAAAAATATAAGTGAAAAATGGAAAACATGAAAAATGTATACATAACCATCGTAATGGAAGGGCAACAACTATCACAGTAATAGTGGAACTCAACCCTAGAAAGCACTTTGATGCCACTTGTTAGGAACCTTCTATTAAAAATAAAATCATTCACATAAAATATGTAATTTAAAACATATATTTATGAGATAATAGTACATTGCAATACATAATGTAAATGCAAAATTTAAAAAAATCTAAAAACAACACAAAATTGTAGGCCTCTTCGAGGTGGAAACCTCCTTCAATAATTTCATTGCAAAAAGATACATTCATTTATGGATCTATGTATTTTAAAGAGACACTTCAAGCAACCTTAACCTAATGCTCAAGAGTTAACTTACATACAAAATGTCATTCAAGCTAGAATATTCTACCAAACATCGATTACATTCTTGATAATAGTTACATGAAATGGCCTCAATTGTCTAGGTACCTTAGTGCCACATACCATTACAAAGTATTACAAAATAAAATTATAAAGGGATCCCCACATTGGAAGGGGGTCATTACATAATCATATGATAAATACAAAATTAGTGATAGGATGGGGTCCTAACACAATCTTGGGCTTGTGTGTAATCAACGTACTTAAGAAGAATGAGAGTCAGTTTCTTGCAACGTCACAACCAACTATTAGTCTATTATCCTAAATATATTGCTCTAGGTTATTTATGTACCATTCATAGTCCAGGCATCCTCATATCTACATTAGGTTTGGGCATCTTTAGCATGCTCAATGTTTCACCACTATGCCATGATCTCTTGTAATTTACTAGTTATCAACTTGGGATTAAATCCTAATTCATAGGCTTTACCATTCATCATTTGGAGAGGTAGATAGCTATCACTTTTAGGTGTCAGTAGTTGTAGAATCAACCCAAATACCATGATTCAAATGGTTGAGGAGTGCTCAAGTGGTCCCAACTTTTGACATTCATGATATTTGTTGAGAAGGATATTTTTAGGGGTCTCTTCTCTTTTGATAAATTTACTACCATTGAAATCTATACAATATTATTTACTACATCGCATTGGCTTTGCCAACATCTCACTCCATTCCATTAATCTAATCCAATTACACATATTAGATGATCCACTTGAGGGATGGATGGATTATTCAACTAGTGGGGGATATACCAAAATATAGAATCATGACACTACTAGTAATAACTTTCCAAGTTATTCTTTTTTATTTTTAGAACTTCCTTTTTACTTTTGCATGCACTTCTCTAATTTTCATTTGTCTTTCTAACTTTAAAAATATTTTTTTCCAACTTGTTGCATGTGTTTTTCCATATTAAGCATTACTTTTTATAACATTCTCCACCTTAATGCTTAATGTTTTAATTTTTAGTTTCTTGAAGAAAATTCTCTCTTCAATTTGTTGTTGCGCATACACCTTCATTGCTACTTATTTTCTTCTTCAATACTGTCGAAATCCCATGATTTAGCTAGAATTGTCATTATGGTAACCTTCTCATCCTACTAGACTACATGGATAACTAATTGCTATAATTGTTAGGTGTAATAGAGTAGATAATTGCTTATGAGGTTCACTTTGTTATTTTTATCTTCATCTTTCTTCTCATGTGTGGGACCTTTCTTCTACCATACATAACCTTCCTCATTTCTCTTTTTAGGATACCATTGTTCTTATCCATCCTATTTTAAGGCTTCTATTGTTGCTACTATGTTATTCAATTCTATTACTTTGGCTCTCATACCCTACTAAAGCTATGGACTAGCTAGGACTATAAATATAGGATCTCCCTCTATTGATATTTCTCTACCAATGAGCTTCCAACTCCTCCAACCAACCTATAATTAGATGTAGTATTGCTTCTACTCATTTCTCCAACATGCCCCCTAAGCTATTCTATTAGTGCTTGGGACTCCTAGCTTTAACTCTACCTTCTTGCTTCAACATTCTATCAATTTTGTTACTTTAGATCTCATATCTTGTTAAAGGTATGGACTAGCTAGGACTTAAATATAAGATCTCCATATATGAAGGTTGCTCCACCAATAAGCTTCTAGCTCTCTTTTAAATCAATCTATGATTTAAATGTAGGATTGCTTCTATTCATTGCTCAAACATCCATCTTAAGTGACTCTATGAATGGTCAAGACTCCTAGATTTAACACTAACTCTAAACATTAGATCTTAACTTCAACTTTGGCTTCTAGTATCATTGACTCTCAACTTCAATTATGGCTCCTCACTTACATTAGCTTTGAAAATATTGCCAGGATCAAATGCTTTGATACCAATTGTCAAGATTGAATAGTTTGATAATAAAATTCCTCTTATCTCAAACACTGCAAAAGCATACAAATTATCTCATAATACAAAATCATATGCTCAATTTGGATGCAACTACATGATTCAATTATTCCATTTAATAATCATTATTATAAATCTATTTTTCATCTAACTCCATACCATGTTCTTCATTACATCATATAGGATTTTTTGTCATCTCACTTCATTCCATACAATCTAATCCAACTACATATGGATGATCCACCTAAGGAGTAGTTGGATTATACGAATGATGGGAGATATACCAATATATAAAAACATTACACTACTAATAACTACTTTTATAAGTTATTATTTTCTTATTTTAGAACACTCTTTTTTACTTTTGTATGCAGTTCTCTATTTTTAAATCACATTTCTAAATTAAGAAATGCTTTTCTTGTTTTCTCTAACTCTTTGCATGTGTTTTTTCACATTAAATTTTATTTTGTTGAAATTTATAATATTTTCTAGAAATATCCATTCCCCACAATCGTATGTAAGAAAAAAAGAGAATATAGAAAAACGAAATAGAAAGATATAAATAACACTATGTGAGAGAAAGAATAAAGGGTGGGTTCCCATGGGCATCCTCACAATATTTTCATATATCATATTATGATGCAAATGATTTCTCATTGAGGGATATTTATCGTGATACCAAAATTCTAGTGAGAGATTAACCTCATGTTGACACTAACCTATAGAAAAATTACACTACTAATAAGAACTTTTCTAATTTATACTTTTCTTCTTTTAGAAAACTATTTTTTACTTTTGTATGCACTTCTTTATTTTTAAATCACCTTTCTTGTCAGAACCTAAACTTCTAACCTTAACTATCATTTTTTTAAATACATATATAATTAACATATGTATATACTCTAATCCTATATGAAATCTAACCTAAGCTTATACATCAAATTCTTAATTTATTTTCACACTTAGATCCTCCTAAACTCTAGTATATTACATATTTTTGGCCACGTAAGTGCACTAGGTGAAGTCATCGGATTTACAACCATCATTCTCATTTGTCACTCAATGAAATGATTGTACCCCTTCCTCTTACATTCTTTCAAAAAATACACGTTATCCTTCTCACACCACATACTTCTTTCTATATTGGTGCTAGTAGCGGTCTTAAATCGACCATCCTCTCATCCACATGATGAGCTAGTCAATCCACTGCTATGTCTTATTACAAAGAATGTAACATAGAATAATATCTTAGGTAATCCTTTATGCCATTTGTAGACACCAAAACAGCACCAATCCGATTATGTGACTGCAAACACTGATCACATTGACACACACAAGCCCTAGGGCAGCCCCCAAAGGTTAAACAGTGGTCCTAGCCACTCATACAATAGTTTTGGAAGGTCAAAGATCAATTTGGCACCTTTCAGGCACTCTGCTCCTTATTCGTTCCACCCAGGGATGAATACAGACTGGTATTCGTTCCACCCAGGGACGAATACTAGCGCTCGCTCCTGGGTGGGGCGAATAGCAGGTTTGATCGACAAAAAGTCAAACCTCGACACATGACAACTCAGATCTGCCACTTAACTATCCCTTCATTGCATGGGAGTGCGAGTGAGTTTTTTTGAGCATGCAGAGGCAGTCACAGGGGCAGTTATGAAGCCCTTAATCAAGAAGAAGTCTTCTCTTCACTGAAAAAAGCATGAATGCCAAGTGGCACTTCTGCATGTTAATTCAAAGAGACCCTTGGGTCTATAAAATGGTGAGTCTCCTCACCCAAAAGGATATACAGAGAAGGAGCATTTGAGCAATGAAGTGCTGCCAATTTACATACCTACTTGCGATTTGTGCCTTTCACATCCTTAATCTCTCATTCGAAAGGGAGGTTATTGGGTGACTATTGGAAGCGCAAATCCGGACCCAAAACCTAATTTTTGGCCACAACATACTACCAAATTTTCCGAAAATACATCACAAGAAGTTTTGGACCCATCCCAAGTGGATTGGTGCCGAAACAAGGTCCCAAACGATGGGCGTTCTGCCCCGGGGCGCCCCCCATACTGTCGCAGCTCTAATCGTCCCACCCCGAAATGATTAGAAATATATGGTAGATTTCCTTTCTATTATTTTTGCATCTTATTCTAGGCTGTTCAAATAGGTTGTAGTTTAAATTTCATTTCATTCTGAGCATTTTTTACCATGTTTTTATCATTTCTCGCCTTTACTAACTTGTAGATGGCATCATCAAAATCTGGGTGATAGAGGCCAAATTGGGAAAATATGACCTTTTGGGTCTTCCCAAAATACCCCCTTTTACCTAACCCCAACTTTGTAGGTCATTTGGAGCTTCCTGGATAGGACATTGAAGAGGGTGCTTTCTGACAATTTATTGTAGGTTTATTCGTCCCACCCCGGAGCGAATACAAATCTGTGAGGAATTTCTCGACTGTTCTTTTTGCAGTGGCTTCTTGGTAACATATTCATGCTTCTATTAAATTTTTAGGTCATTTTGATGTTATTTGGTTATCGTTTTAATATTTTCATATATGCACTAACAGTAGACCCTGGGAATCGCATGTTTTATTCTATCTGCAGGTGCTACTGATCTTTTCTGTTTCCTTGAACGTAGGTCTTCAACATCAGAGGAGAATAAAGGAGTCAACACTCATATACACAAGTGGCGGCGATGTTTTGGTCCGCCCATCTTACATGTGGGCATGCGGAAGAAGGATTGCTATCCATGGATGTGACAAGAAACATATTTAACGCTCCTATCCCCTAAAAGGGAAGGAGACGTATTGTAACATGAATTTAAAAGCATATCAATAAAGAGGGCCATATTCCATATTGCTTTTATCTTGTGTCGATTCATTTATGTTCTTTCCTTTCATGCATTTTTCAATATATAGGCTTTAAGCGTTAAGTTTGGTTTTACACGCATCGTACTTGGCATTTTCCTTTTTGTTTCCGTATCCTCGTGCTTTCAGTGGCGATCACGGTGGGACCTTGTCCTCTGATTTTTAGATTAAATTTTTGATTGGAAATTGCTTGTTTTTGCTTACAGGTACCAATTTTTCAAACTCTGGACTGTTGTTCGTTCCGGTCTGTAACGAGTACAGAGCTGGAATTCGTTTCACCCAGGGACGAATGAGAATTCGTTTCACCCTGTGATGAATACAGTTCTGTTATTCGCCTCACCCAGGGACGAATAGCTCTCTGTGCAGTTTCAGAGCAGAAACTCAGAGGCATCCTTTTTGGGCAGAGAAGAGGTAGGGGTTCTGAACAACTTCTGTCATTTTCTGCTTTCTGTTTCTGTGTTTTTCAGTTTCTTTGTTTGCTTAGGGAAAGTTGTTGGCTGCATGTTTCATTTCTTTGCAAAAATAAAAAGAACCCACACACACCACGTGGTATTTTAAACACCAAGGAGCTGGTCGTAAAACCCCAGCCCTTGATCAAGACCAACGGTGGATTTCATCACCACCTTGGCTTGAATATTTGCATCCATTACCCCGATCGCTACTATTGCTAGACGTAAATCCTGATGAAAGCTGACCAAGTGTAGTTGGGGTGATTCCCAGTGCATGAGGATAAGTCTTCTATGGTAGGTGTCATAAACAGGGTGATTCCCCTTCCGTACCGCCTACGTACCACGTACCATCTGCTCTCACGTACCAATAGTTTCCCTCACGTAAGGGCGGGTATATAGAGAGGTTGGTATATCGGCCCGGCAATGGTATATCGAAGGGGCGACCATTTTTGGGAGTCATAAGAGCCATCATATTGCATTTAAACGTTCTTTTACAAAAGCTTTCAAAAAAAAAAATCAAAACACACGAAACCAGATTTAGGGCACACCTTTAATCTTTAAAAGAGATAATCATTGCTTTGTGTGTGTGATCTTTTCTGTTTAGTGTAACAAAAAAAAATCAAAAATCATAAAAAAGATAAAAATCTACGCATCTTGTAGAGAGACACCACCATGGTACTCACTCGTGGCCAAGCCCAATCATGGGCAGAAGCTGTAGAGAGTGTACAAGGGGGCACAAGTCACCTCCGATACAGCCCCAAGGACTTGGTCATACCACCTTGGCGGCAGGACCCACTAGACAGTCCCCATCATGCCATGACGGAACGGGACTATAGAGGCACCCCTTCGAGGGGCACTATCTTCCAGCACACACCCTTCCAGGAGGAGTACGTCCAAAGGAAGGCTCCCTTAGATGCTCGATATGAGTGGCCACCGTGCGATGAAGCGCCAGAACAGCATAGGGTCCATAAGGAGGGGCCACATGATTTCTTCATCCCTCCTCTACCCCGCATTGTTGTTAGAAGCAACAGGAAAAGTCCAGAGCACAAGGCTCTTCAACCTGGGTGAGCTAACTCCACCCACCCCTTTCACACATACGAAAGGGAGCATGAGGAAGACCATTACATTCCTCAAGAGCAATACACAGCATGGGAGTGATGCGCCTCGCACCTACTTTTTATCAGGACCACCTATGGAGGCAAGAGCCTCGGGTGAATGCTGCCAACCTCGATAGAGGGGAGCAGCCTATAGAGATCTTGGATCATCATGACCGAGATAAACATGTAGGAGAGGCATCTAGGCCTCCTAGACTCAATACGGTAGAGCAAATCGACCTGGCCTTTGCCAGACATGCCGCCCGCCAAGCGCAAATCACGTAGCTTGAGCAGGACCAACAACAGCTAGAGCATCTATATCACCTTAATAAAGAGTGCATTCGGCGCCAAACAGATGAGCTGCTCCAATTCAAGGTGCCTGAGAGGGTCCCAACCCCTCGAACACAAAGGGCAGAGAGGTACGAGAGGCACAACCCCTTGATACAAGATAGACCATACCAAGTATTACCTCTGAGACCTCCTAGACTTGAGTGGGAGACCACTCCCAGAAACCATGATGGGCACCCTCCGCGGGCACCCACCCATGTTCATAGGCCTCACCTAGAAACTCCTCAAGAAGCTTATGAGGAGTATGAACAAGAAGAAGAGCGGGCTGAAATGCCCTATCAAGGTAGAGGGGCTGCTATTCGGCCACCCCTCTATAGGCCTCAAGTTCCCCACAACCCGCAATGGGAACCAACTAAAGAGGAAGAAATCAAGTCTTCTGATGCATATAAAGCGCTCCTAGAGCGCTTAGAGTCTATGGAGACCAAGACTTCTGGGCCCCAAAAGCCCACTTTATGACAACTCCGTAGTCACCCTGTGCATCCGTCAATGTCGACACCCCCTTACCCTGAACACTTTAAGCTGCCCTAGTTGGCACTCTTTAGAGGGGAGGAGGATGCCCAAGAACATGTGACTAGATTCTTGAGCCAATGCTTCGGCATTCAGGACAATGATGCTTTGTTGCTAAGAACATTCATAACCACATTCGTAGGCCCTACCTCGGATTGGTTCACTCAATTGCCAAAGCATAACATTTGTAATTTAGATCAGCTAGTGGATGCGTTCCTCGAACGCTTCACCTTCAACACCAAGAAGAAGGCATCACTAAGTGACCTAGCCAGCCTCAGGCAATATGAGGAAGAAACCATGGCGGCCTATGGGAACCGATGGAGGACTTTGCTTTCAAAGCTGCCCTACCTCCCTCCTATGTCCGACCTTACCCAAATGTTCTCAAAGAGCTGTTTGAGATCGATCTCTATGCTATTGCAGCTACAACAATATGCCACTTTAGAAGAAGCCCTGGCGCAAGCCAGAATCATTGAAGAGATCAAAATTCAAGATGGTGAAATTGCTAAGCCAAAAAAGAAAGAATGGTCTAAGAACAACAACAAGATAGGGACCACGCAACAAAACCCGTTGCGGTTAATCAAGTTGCTATCAACATACCTACGCCTGCACAAGCAACACAACCCCAAAAGGCTAACTATCAGGTGGTCCCTCCTAACAATTATGAACGAGAGAATAATCGGCAAGAACAAAATCAGCAGCGTCACCCTCGACGACAATTCACACCTTACACGGAGTCCAGAGACTCCTTGTTTGACCGCTTGTCAGTGGAAAACTTGATCAACCTACCCGAGATTCAACCCATCGACCCCAACATGCCAAAACCTAAGGGTTATAGGGAAGAATTGTACTGTAGGTTTCACAGATGAAGAGGGCATGATCTTAATGCATGTTGGAAGTTTAAAGGCTTGGTGCAAGACCTGATAGATAACAAGACATTAGCGGTGGATAATCCCGTAGCACCAGGCAACCAATAGATGGGAGTCTTCAAGGACCCCTTGCCCACCCATGATGCACAAGCAAAGAATGTACAAGTCAACGAAGTGACACAGAACTGCCCCATGCAGGGGTATGTGGGAATGATAAGTATAGTGACTCGAAACAAGAGGTATCCGAGCACAGCTGCTCCCACGGTAGCTACAGGAGAGGTGCCAACAACGTCACAACCCCAACAACACTCTCCTCCGCCTAGACCAGTGGTCACGATTCGGACCAAGCTTACCCAAAGCTTGAGGACCACGTCGGCTAGGCTCTCCATTTATGAGCTTATACAACAATCACCGCCCCATCGGGAAGCTCTAATGGAGATATTAAAAGCCATCGAGTTGCAGCCCCACGAGGCAAATGCCTTCAACAATTTTGTGGGACACGTCAAATGATGCACTGAGCCAGTCATCACCTTCAGAGAGGATGAATTAAAATCAGTGACTGGTGACATGGCGGATCCACCCCTACACGTCATCGCATGGGTCAACGGGATCCCATACAAGAGGGTATTGGTAGACACTGGCTCATCTAGTAACATCATTACAACAGTGGCTTTGAAGCACTTGAAGTTGCCCGCATCTCACATAGTGGCCTCCACCTATACACTGCGAGCATTTAATGATGCAATATGCTCAACAGTTGGCACAATTGTCCTACCCATCCAAGTGGGACAAAAGACAATTCCTACATTGTGCCACATATTGGAGGGTGAGATGGCTTATAACATCTTGTTGGGCCGGCCATGGATCAGGGACATGAAGTGTGTCCCTTCGATAGCTCATCAATGCCTCAAGTACACTTTTGAAGGGGAAGTGCACGTAGTTCCAGCAGACTTGGAGCCCTTCAAGTATTGCAATACGGTGCAATTAATGCCGCAATCGACCCTTCCATCAATGCATGTGGATTTTTAGTTGAATCCATCTAAATAGGGTCCGATTCCATAGGCATCCCCGCTGTCAAGTCCCTCAGATCCCCAGTCGGGTCCATCTTCATCGGTTGGTCCTTCATCAACAATGCCACCTATGGTGGCCACAACGAAGGACAAAGGGAAGAAACCCATGGAAGAGGCACCACCTTCAGTCTCAACCATCTCTACTGAAGAGATACCTAGCAGAATGGAAGTTGAGATGCCTAGTCCACCTGACATGGAGTGGACTCAGGAAGGACTTGCTTTCCCTCCCCCTCAATCGCCAACAATCACTGTTGAAATGGCCAATACGGGCCTGGGGGAGTATTTAGTGCGGAACATTGTTGCAACACCCACACTTGAGTCCATGCAGGACATGGGGAGACCTCGCCTCCCCATCGGTAGTATTGTTCCTCTAGGCTACCCGCCAAACCAGACAAACTTTGTGTACGGGGGCCTTGATTATGGTATTGAACCATACATGCAAGAAGAAGAAGACGAAGAGCCCTTTGTGGAAGATGTCAATTATTTGTCTAACCCAGACTTCGCTTTGAGATATCTTGGCCAATGCAATTGGCATGGATATGGGTTAGGCAGATATGAGCAAGGAGTGCGTGTTCTTTGCCAACCGAGATACCAGATGCCATACGACAAGTCGGGAGTAGGGTTCAACCACCCCCTGCCCTTGGACATCTTGGTAGAGAACATGCAAGGCCTAGGGATAGGCAACAAGGATGGGTTGGCATTAGATCCATATGCCAATCCTAACATGACATATACATTGGGGGATTATCTCCCATTGTTGACAACCAACCTTGTTGACCTCAACAACCCTTTCCCTTCGCTCGAGAGAGGAGAAAGCTCAAGGACTCACCTACATGAGGGGTACAGACAAAATCAGGAAGGATCCTTAGAGGATGAGTCAAAGTATGAAGTAGCACCATGGGACCCTTTTGAATCGGATAGCAATCATTCACAAGTGACTCCCATGGATGATTATCAAGAAAGCCTCTTAACAATGTTCCCCTTGGGTGCTCCAATCGAGCAAGTGCCACCCCAAGGAAATCAGGTCCCCCCATAGAGAGCGGAACAACCCCGATGGGACCATATCAATTTGCTTGAGCAAGATGAGCCTAACATGTCGCAAGCATATGTAGGAGCCAACGAAGGCCTATGGATCTCTGACAGTGATTATGAAGATGAAACTGAGATGGCATATCTCAATCATGCATGGTAGCAACATCACCCCATAGATATTGATAACATGTTTGAACAACTAGGCATAGGGCCAAGGCATAGGTGGCACCTAAACCCAACATAATTGGACCAAGTGTTGCATCCGCCACTTTGGGCATACGGAGAGCGCCTTCCACCCAGAGACCCTATAGAGCTATCAGTGCCAAGGGCAGACCCCGTCCTTTTATCCGCACATAGGGCCGATCCATTTGTGCCCATACCTCCAGAGCCAGATCCGGAGCACAAAGATCATCAAGGATGTCCGAGATACCACACCCATGGTAATGGAGACCAAAATCATTTCATCAACATGATCTCCATTGACTTAACCGCCCCCATCCGCAATCCAGCCGATCCAACATGGTCATTGTATCTAGACATAGATGCCATAGACTGGGATCACGTTAATTCACCACCATCCCCATCAGAGTATTGGCCCTTCGATGAGATGCTTCATTTCACCCCAAGACCAACTCAGGATATCTTCCATGCTGAAGAGGAACCCGAGGTTCCCAACGCAGATCTCAATTCAGCAAATGATATCAACTTGATCCCAACTCCACACCAGCTGGAGGATGGGTCCCACATGTCAATCGAGGAGACGACTGACGTAGACATCGGCTCTGACCCAATGGATCCATAGATCATCAAGCTAGGGGTAAGTCTATCCCCCGAAGAGCAAGCCGACTACATTGCCCTTCTCAAAGAGAAGAAGGAGGTTTTTGCATGGTCCTACAAAGACATGCCAGGGCTAGATCCGTAGCTAGTCATGCATAATCTAACGCTTGATCCGACAGTCAAGCCAGTAAAGCAAAAACTACGTAAGATGCACCCAACAGTGGCCTTGATGGTCAAAGACGAATTACAAAAGTTGTTGGATGCACAGTTTGTCATCTGCGTGGATTACCCACCATGGTTGTCCAACATGGTGCCCGTCAAGAAGCCCGATGGGAGGATTCACATATGCACTAATTTTTGAGATCTAAACAAAGCGAGTCCTAAGGATGATTTCCCCTTGCCTAGCATCGACGCATTGGTAGACGCTACAACGGGCCACGAAATGCTTTCCCTTATGGATGGTTTCTCGGGATACAATCAAATTCGTATCAATCTCGAGGACCAACTAAAAATGGCATTCACAATGCCTTGGGGGACATTTTGTTATAGGGTCATGCCCTTTGGCCTTAAAAATGCTGGCGCCACCTACCAACGTGCCATGACATACATCTTCCATGATCACATGCACAAAACTTTGGAGGATTACATGGATGATTTGTTGGCCAAGTCTCTTTTGCGCCCAGATCATCTCGGTGACTTAAGCAAGATCCTCGATCGCCTCATTGAACACAAAGTCAGACTAAACCCCAAGAAGTGCGTATTTGGCGTCACATCTGGAAAGCTCTTGGGTTTCATAGTCTCCAAACGAGGAATTGAGGTGGACCCAAACAAAGTCAAGGCAATCCTTGAAATGCTTCCCCCAACTACCATCAAGTAGCTCAAGAGTCTACAGGGAAAGGTCGCGTCAATCAAGCGCTTCATAGCGTAGCTATCTGACAAGTGCCGACCCATGAATAAATTATTACACAAGGGGGTAGCATTTCACTGGGATGACGAGTGCCAATCAGCCTTCGACGACATCAAATAGTACTTGGCTTCATCACCAGTATTGGCACCACCTAGACCAGGAGTGTCATTCTACTTATACATCTCAGCTATTGAGGTGGCACTGGGTGCCATGCTAGCCCAAAAGAATGAACTTCACAAAGAACAGGCTACTTACTATCTTAGCCGCACCCTGGTCAGTTATGAACTTAACTATGCATACGTTGAGAAGCTCTGCTTGGCAATGGTGTTTGCTACCAAAAAGCTATGCCATTACATGCTGAGCAACATGACGTATGTTGTGTCTAAGGAGAATCCATTGCGATACATGATGAGTCGTACTTATCATAGTAGCCGCACGACAAAATGGATCATGTTGTTGATGGAGTTTGACATAGAATTCATTGGACAAAAATCTATCAAAGGTCAAGTCATCGCCGATCAACTAGCAGAGGCTCCTCTTGAAGACGATCAGCCTCTAGTCGTAGAGCTACCCGATGATGGGGTCTTCCATGTTTCAGAATCGCCAGATTCTGATGAGCCTGAGTCACAGGCTGACATAACCCTATTTTTTGATGGTTCTAAATGTGAGCAAGGAGGTGGCACGGGAATTGTATTCTTCACACCACAAGGGGCTCCGATACCCTTGTCATTTAAACTTGACTTCCCATGCACCAATAACAATGCCGAATATGAAGCCTTGCTCATAGGTCTTCAAACAACCATCACCATGAACATCAAATGCCTGAACATCTTTGGTGATTCGTTGTTAATAGTCAACCAAGTGAAAGGGGTATTCCAATGTAAATGCCCAGTTCTACAGGCCTACAAAGCCCTTGTGGACAAATTCCTGGCAAAGCTTGAATGGTACGACATCGAGGCACTCCCTCGGTCATCAAATCATTTTGTGGATACTATGGCCTCCTTGGGGTCACTAATCCCGCAAGACATGACTGGTGATATGACAACCATTCAAGTCAAAACACTATCGCAATCCATGATGGAGCGTGCAAGCTCTGACTTAACGCCAGGAATCCACTTGATCCAGATTGAACCATCTCTGGATAAGTTCTCTCGAATCCATGATTGTTTGAACCATGCCAACTAGGGGTCCTTGTTCTCCCCTACTCCCCTTAATAGCAACACAACGCTGTTCTTGCAGATTCTTTCCCGCTCAGCTTTTGCTAGGGATGAACTTCAAGAGGGATTGGTTGTTCATACCGTCGAGGTTTTCGATCAGCAGGATTGGTATACACCCATCAGAGACTACCTCAAGCTAGGTAGCCTCCCACTTGGATTGTCGCATGCCACAAAATGATCATTCAAACAGAGAGTGGCAAAGCATGTCTTGTTAGGAGACATTTTGTACCGTCGCAGCTACGAGGGGATCCTCCTTCGTTGCTTGGACCAACAGGAGTCCACTTGGGCGATCGCCCAAGCGCACGATGGTACATGCGGTGGCCACTTCAGCGGTATGGCCATCGCAAAGTGCATTCTTCGCATGGGTTATTATTGGCCATCTTTAGAGCGAGATTGTTGTGCTTATGTAAAGAAGTGCATGAAGTGTCAACACCATGCTAATTTGACACACGTACCTTCTCAGGCCTTGCAACCGATCCAATCGACTTGGCCATTTTTGTAGTGGGGCTTAGATCTAATCGAAAAGATCTCCCCTGCATCGTTCGGCCATCACACGTTCATCATTACGGCCACAGAGTACTTTACCAAGTGGGTGGAAGCAATTCCGCTTACCTCTATGACTAGGACCCGCATTGCGGAGTTCATTTTACATAACATCATATGTCATTTTGGTATTCCATCCAAGATCATCTCGGATAATGGGACGTCCTTCAAGAACAAAGACGTGCGTGCTTTGACCACAAAGTACAAGATTCAGCACAGTTTTTCAACACCCTATTATCCGCAGGCAAATGGGCAAGCAGAGGCATCCAACAAAATGCTAGTTGCCATCCTCAAGAAGATAGTCACAGATAGTCATAAGGATTGGCACATTCAGATCCCGCTTGCTCTTTGGGCTTATCGCACTAGCATTCGGACACCCACTGGGGCAACTCCATTTTTGTTGGTGTATGGTTCTGAGGCAGTCATGCCTCTTGAGTTGGAAATTCCTTCCCTATGCATATCAATGCAAGAGTTCATCGATGATGACACTGCATGACAAGCCCGGTTAGATCAACTTACGTTGCTTGATGAACGACGCGTTAATGCTCTCGAGCATTTGCGTATCTACCAAGAGCGACTTAAGAAGGCATACAACATGAAAGTTCACCTGAGGGACTTTCAGGTTGGTGACCTGGTGTTAAAAGAGAACCAACAAAATTCTAACTTGCCGCCCCATCTAAGGGACAAGTTCATGGCAAACTGGTTAGGTCCCTACGTGATTGATAGTAAGATAGGACCTGGGACATACCGGCTAGCCTCTCTTGATGGAATCAAGGAACTAGAACCCTTGAACATCAGTCATTTGAGGCCATTCCATATCTAAAAGAGCCATAGCCCAAACCAAAAAGCTCCAAGGATTCCCATAATCACTTGGTCAACCCAAAAGCTCCAAAGGTGTCCATAATCCTTTGGTCAACCCAAAAGCTCCAAGGATTCCCATAATCGCTTGGTCAAACCCCAAAAGCTCCAAAGGATTCCCATCAACCCTTTTGGTCAAACCAAAAAGCTCCAAGGATTCCCATAATCGCTTGGTCAACCCAAAAAGTTAACCCTTTGGTCAAACAAAAGCTCCAAGGATTCCATAATTGGTCAACCCAAAAGCCCCAAAGGTACCCATAAACCCTTTGGTCAAAACCCAAAAGCTCCAAGGATTCCCATAATCGCTTGGTCAACCCAAAAAGCTCCAAAGGTTCCCATAAACCTTTGGTCAAAACCTTGGTCAAACCAAAAAGCTCCAAAGGTTCCCATAAACCCTTTGGTCAAACCCAAAATGCCCCAAAGGTACCCATAATCCCTTTGGTCAAACCAAAAAGCTCCAAGGATTCCCATAATCGCTTGGTCAATCCCAAAAATGCCCCAAAGGTACCCATAATCCCTTTGGTCAAAACCCCCAAGGGCCCGAAAGAGCCACTTGGTCCGCACTCATGCGGAATAAACCAACCATCAAGAAAATTCAAAAACAACAAAATAACCAAAAATTACAAAAAAATCTGCATCTCACTTTCATGCATACTTCAAAAATCAAAAATACAAAAAAATAGCTGCATTAGGCATCGCATCCATACATTGCATATTTGTTGGTCATACAGGTCAAAGGCACCATAGACTGTCATCACTTGGCAAACCCATCATTTTTCCACATTTTCCATTTCGTAAACAATACAACAAAAATAAACGCAACCCACAATTTCACCATATCATGCGTCAGTTGTCTTCTAATGTATCTAGAGTTTTCATCATTCAGTTGTCATTAGATTTCTAGCCACGACTGTACAAAGTCAAAAATATTTTAAAAAGGTAGAGTCATACTTGGATCACACCTTGTTACGTAGCATCCCATCACAAGCTAAAATCACATAAAACAATTCCCAAGTTGTGTAAATGAAAGATGAAACCTGTAAAGCAATTCAGGATACCATATAGTGAAAAGGTTATCTCGCTCATCCCCCTGTGCGAATGACCCCAAGAATGCTGAGAGTTGGCAAAAGGACAAGAATCTTCCCTACCCAATTCCCCAAGAATCCCAAGTTCTCAAAAAGTTGCAAAAACATCACAAAATTTGCAAAAGTCAATACTACAAAAATTGACATCAAAATCCCACAACGTGCATACATCAAAAAGCACAAGCAATAGTGATTCTCATCACTCCAAAATTCAAATCCCTTGCTCAAATGCAAAAACAAAAATAAACAATGATTTTTATCACTATAAAAGAGCAAGTATCCCAATACAAATGAAGAAAAGAAGGGAGTCGAACTTGAATCCCTGGAACTCTCAGCATTCAAAAGGTCATGAGGTGAACCTCAGTACCGGTTTGGTGGATAGCCTATCGGTCACTGGTGGCAAACCTCCCGCATGATGATATATCTGTCACATTTACTTGTGTGCAGATCAATGTTTGCATGTGGATGAGCTAGCTTATGGTATCCTAGATTGCACGATAGATTAATCTGACTAAATACAACAAAGGAGTTAGTGGAGCTAATTAGGTGATCCTCAGTACAGGTTTGGTTGATAGCCTATCTGGCACTGGCGGTATCCTGACAAATACCACATAAACGAACTCAATTGCACACACAGGGATGTGAAATAACTTGGTCAAAAACAAGTCCGATTCATACCTTATTCAAAAATCTTGTAAGATAACAATATAGTCTTGGCTAGTTAGTTAAAACATCTGAGTCTCAGAAAAACTTAACTACATTCTAAACCAACTGTTATATATATTCCATTCTTACATCACCATCAAAAAATACAAAAACAACATATATACATAAAACGTCATTTCATCAAGCAATCAACAACAACAAAAAAACACAACTGTCAAGTCAGTTCATAAAGCAGTTGCATACTACAAAAAGCCATAAGTTCAAAATAGTCTATGGTGCCACCACTAAAAATCAACAATTCATTTCATCCATTCCATATGCATATCATATAACTTAGAAACATGTGCATTCATTATAACATGTGCATCCATCAATGTAAATTAACATGCATCCATCAACATCAATCACTGTGCATAAAATCACAACACGACAAGTGTATCAACAAAAATAAAGTCATCTATATATATATCATCAAAAATGCCCGTAGGCTACAATAATCGGTCCTCTGACCCCGCAATCATAAAAAAAACTCAAAAATCCCCATGCCTAGGGCATCGGCCACCATGATCACGCAGGATCGGTGCGACAGGAACTACCCCCCATGGTGTGGGTCCTGTGTGACCCCTCAGGGTGGCTACTGCTAGCCCCCGCATCACACCTACTAGAGCCCCCTCATCCAACCGCCTGCACCGAGAGGATGTTGACTGCTCCGTATCACTCCCTCTCGAGCGGCGTGACGATCCACCCCCACTCATCATAGGGACCTACCCACCGAGGTGAAGAATCTCTGCCTCCAGATCCACCGCTACCACAACAAGTCCATCTCTCACTGACGGTAAGTACCAAGATTAGCATCATGTTGCACTAGCTACGTCTGTAGGAGATCTCTCTCTTGTAGCGCATCCATGAGCTCCTCATATCACCTCCAAAGCAACTCCACCAATCACGCATTCTCAACGTGCAACCCTGCCTCCGTATCCTCAAAAATTGCCTGATGCATCGGCATCTCTGGAACGATAGCCTGCTCCGGCTCCCACTGCTCTGGGACGTCCTGCCCTCTCGGCTGATCTAGAACCCCAAAATCCTCCCCTACATCATCAACCTCTACCATCTCGACATCCTCCAAGGGAGCTCCCCAACCCTCTCCTGGTGCCTCTGCACCCTCCCCGCCTGCTGCTGCTGCATCATCTCCTCCTAGTGGCCCCTCTCCCCGCCATCGCCGTAGTGTCCACCACTCCTCATACTCGGTCGTTACCTCGATGTTGTCCATGTCTGGGGTGTCAATCACTATGTCTGCCTCCTCCCCCAGTGGCTCGATGATCGGTGAGGCTAAGGTCCTCTCATCACTCTTGACGTCGATAGATCAAGGGCTCACTAGGCAACCCTTGGCGCACCCCAAACTGTCGTGTGACTCAGACGTATGGGAAATACTCCTGCTTAGTCCCATGTCGCCCGATCAGCCATCGCCCCCTCCGAACCTATCGAGCCACTCCCCAGCCTCAGGCCAAGCGGGACAATCTCGGTATGGCCTCCACACCACATCTCCAGGAGCAAGTCATGCAAAGGTCTCGGTGTAGTGACCCACGTCACCAACAAACCATCGACTGTGCCCCGCTCCTCTGACCTATACCACAAGGCCGCATATCCAATATCCTGGTCCACCATCTTAGCCCGTGTCATCTAGGGTAGCCCAAGTGGCCGATCCACCGCTATGTGCTGCCATGCCCAGCTCTGCAATAGATAGCTACAACCAATCCCCTTTCGCCTCCGATAATGGACCTCATACAACTCATCATAGAGCTGTGCTAACAGTGTCTGACCCCATCTCATGATCAAGGGCTCTATCATAGGGCACTCCACCAACTGAAACACCACCTCCAACAGGTTCCATGGGAACCTCACACTCGAAGAGTCCGACAATAGCATGTTGGAAATGAGGCTCATCAGCAGTGCATGCCTCACTCCCAACACCCCCCTCTCAAACCACCATCAAACCAAAATGCCACCAATCTGACAGTCCCCTCCGCCCTCTCCATCGGGCTCTCCACACCCAAGTCCTCCCCATGCCCGAAGCAGCGTGTCAGCACTACAGTCCGCTGATCACGTGGAGTCGTCCTGATCGGTAGCCCGTCTATCAAAATCCACAGAATCCGATAGACATCCTCTAGTGTAACTGTCATCTCCCCTGTTGGGAGATGGAAGGTGTTAGTCCGAGCATCCCACAAGCTGATCAGGGCCATCAGATAGGCCCGATCCCCCACCACTGGCTCTAATCGAGTCACATGCTTGAGCCCAAGGGCATCAAGCCACTCCTAGTCCTCCACTGTCAATGCCTCTCGGGCATCAGAAAACATGGTCGGCACCCGGTACCGGCTCTTCACCACCTGCACATCACAGAAAACACAAAAACATTAAAAACATGAACAAAAAAAATTGTACAGTAATAACATAAATATACAAAATGTACATAAAAAAATTCAAAAAATTTAAAAATATTGTGTCCTAGTAGGTTTTTAACTTTAAGTTTAAACTAACAAAAAAAAACAAAAATAAAAATAGTTATAGGGTTTTTAACTCTAGTTTAAATAAAAAAAACAAACAAAAAAAAAAAGTTAACCTAGGGTTTTAATTCTAGTTTAAACTAACAAAAACAAATTAAAAACACAAAAACAATAGTTAACCTAGGGTTTATAATCCTAGTCTACACTGACAAAAACAAATTAAACACAAAAACAACAATTCACCTAGGGTTTATTTCCTAGTCTAAAATAAAACAAAAAAAAAAATTAAAATATATTAACCTAGGGTTTTCAACTAAGGTTTAAAACTAAAATGTAACCTAAAACAATTTCTAGGCTACTAGGGTTTTGCGTTGATAAGTATCCTAGGGTTTTAGTTTAACAAAAAAAAAAAAAAAAATTTTTTAACCTAGGGTTTACCTTAGTTTAAAAAACAAATAAATTTTTAAGTTATAATAATTAAAACCTAGGGTTTACATATAGTTTAAACAAAAAAAACAAAAAATAAAACAAAAAAATTTTTATTTTAAAATAATTTTTAACTAGGGTTTCATTTTTAACCATCAAAAAACACAAAAAAAAATCATGGTTTACCTAAGGTTTCCAAAAATTTTTTTTTTTTTTTTTTTAAAAAAAAACAAAAAATAAAATGGTTTACCCTAAGGTTTCGATCTAGGTTTAACCATCCACAAAAATACAAATAAATTCATTCATTTTTTTAACTAGGGTTTCATTTTTTAAATCAACAACATAAAAGAAACAACATTGTGGTTTTTAACTGCCAAATCAAAACAAATTAAAGAAATAAAAGGAGGAAGTGCACTCACCGGTCTCGCTTCGGCTCCGCCACTCGATGACCCGGTACGTGCACTCATGGTGCTCAAAAATCTGGCAGCGCTTCGCTTTGCAGAATCGACCTCCTCCTCCTCAGAGCTCCAAATCGCAAGCAATTTCGAACGCAAATGAGCCCAAATCATGGTTTTGGGCCTTAAATAGGTTTTTTCGCCCGTATTCGTTCCTGCCTGGGACGAGCGCTCTAGTTAGCGCTCGTCCCACCCTGGGACGATTACTAATTTGCGCTCGTCCCACCCAGGGACGAATACAAAGCAAAAAAAAAATTCAAAAACAACCAAAAAATGTAAAAAATGAAAAAAAAAAAACAATAAAACTTGCCGGACAAGAGTGCTTTTGAACTTAACCTCCTTGGCATAGAAAACTGATGTCGGGGTCATCTATTGTCACTATCCTACTCCCTAAGAAGGCTACCATAGCCGGACCGCTCCACGGGAAGATGGATTTTTGCCAATTTCAACCCCAAACGACGTCACAAAATGGGATAAAACCCACCAAAAATAGGTCTAAATATCGGGCAACTGCTCAAGCATTCAATGAAAAACATCTGAAGGCACCCTCACCTAAGTCATCTTGGGTCAAGCGACTCGTCGCTTTTCTCATGTCGGTCATTCCCTCATCGATTCGTCGCTTGAGGGGGTAGTCACACTTAGTCACCAATCAACAAATACACACCCAATCAAGGCAATGGCATGCATTCAAAGAATCATTGACAAAGACAATCACGCTCCTGCTTGGGGCAGCAAACAAGCAATAATCACAAATTGATCAAACACTTGGCATTCGTGAATCATGAACTCAAGGTTCCCACAGACAAAAGGTTGCGCCCTTTGCCTATTCATGATTGATCAATGTCCAAGCTCAAGTCACACCTCACCAAAATAGGTTAATACTTGAAATCAAATTCCTTAGCTCGTCAGAAGCAAGGATTCAAGAATGCATGCCCTTTCCATACTTGGGGCATCAAAATTTGGTTAGGTTACTGAGAAACCCTAATCATTAGTGCTTTGGTTATCTATTTTTGCTCAGCACTGCGCCACACACAGCGCATCCCAAAAAGGGGCATCTGTAGACACCAAAACAACACCAATCCGATTATGTGACTACAAACACTGATCGCATTGACACACACAGCCCCCAGGGCAGCCCCCAGAGGTTAAACAGTGGTCCTAGCCACTCTCACAACAGTTTTGGAAGGTCAAAGATCAATTTGGCACCTTTCAGGCACTCTGCTCCTTATTCGTTCCACCCAGGGACGAATACAGACTGGTATTCGTTCCACCCAGGGACGAATACTAGCGCTCGCTCCTGGGTGGGGCGAATAGCAGGTTTGACCAGAAAAAAGTCAAACCTCGACACATGACAACTCAGATCTGCCACTTAACTATCCCTTCATTGCATGGGAGTGTGAGTGAGTTTTTTTGAGCATGCAGAGGCAGTTACAGAGGCAGTCATAGGGGCAGTTATGAAGCCCTTAATCAGGAAGAAGTCTTCTCTTCACTGAAAAAAGCATGAATGCCAAGTGGCACTTCTGCATGTTAATTCAAAGAGACCCTTGGGTCTATAAAATGGTGAGTCTTCTCACCCAAAAAGATATACAGAGAAGGAGCATTTGAGCAATGAAGTGCTGCCAATTTACATACCTACTTGCGATTTGTGCCTTTCACATCCTTAATCTCTCATTCGAAAGGGAGGTTATTGGGTGACTATTGGAAGCACGAATCCGGACCCAAAACCCGATTTTTGGCCACAACATACTACCAAATTTTCTGACAATACATCACAAGAAGTTTTGGACCCATCCCAAGTGGATTGGTGCCAAAACAAGGTCCCAAACGACGGGCGCTCTTCCCCCGGGTGCCCCTTGCATTGTCGCAGCTCTAATCGTCCCACCCCGGAATGATTAGAAATCTGTGGCAGATTTCCTTTCTGTTATTTTTGCATCTTATTCTAGGCTGTTCAAATAGGTTGTAGTTTAAATTTCATTTCATTCTGAGCATTTTTTACCATGTTTTTATCATTTCCCGCCTTTACTAACTTGCAGATGGCACCATCAAAATCTGGGTGATAGAGGCCAAATTGGAGAAATATGACCTTCTGGGTCTTCCCAAAATACCCCCTTTTACCTAACCCCAACTTTGCAGGTCATTTGGAGCTTCCTGGATAGGACATTGAAGAGGGTGCTTTCTAACAATTTATTGCAGGTTTATTCGTCCCACCCCGGAGCGAATACAAATCTATGAGGAATTTCTTGACTGTTCTTTTTGCAGTGCCCTCCTGGTAACATATTCATGCTTCTATTAAATTTTTAGGTCGTTCTGATGTTATTTGGTTATCGTTTTAATATTTTCATATATGCACTAACAGTAGACCCTGGGAATCGCATGTTTTATTCTATCTGCAGGTGCTACTGATATTTTCTGTTTCCTTGAATGTAGGTCTTCGACATCAGAGGAGCAGCAAGGAGTCAACACTCATATACACAAGTGGCGATGATGTTTTGGTCCGCCCATCTTACATGTGGGCACGCGGAAGAAGGATTGCTATCCATGGATGTGACAAGAAACATATTTAACGCTCCTATCCCCTAAAATGGAAGGAGACGTATTGTAACACGACTTTAAAAGCATATCAATAAAGAGGGCCATATTCCATATTGCTTTTATCTTGTGTCGATTCATTTATGTTCTTTCCTTTCATGCATTTTTCAATATATAGGCTTTAAGCGTTAAGTTTGGTTTTACATGCATCGTACTTGGCATTTTCCTTTTTGTTTCCGTATCCTCGTGCTTTCACCATTATATTCTTAAATAGGTCTACATATCTCTTTCTACTCATGTGATATTTCTATACCATTGCTTGTTAAAAAGTCTAACTCCTAGTATTTCTTTTGTAACTAGAGATTTTCCAAGCCCTCATTAATTAATCCTCTAAATTATGATAGATGTTACACAAAAATTATGAATTTATAATAAAGTGTTTGTAAATTAAAGGTCTTAATAATAACATAATTATATCCAAACTTGATTATCTTTTATAAAAGTAAAGTGCATTACTTCCTCATAAAATGACAAGATATTCATACAAGCTGATAATAAATCCTTGACCACATAGCATATTTATAAAGCATAACCAAATTACACACACTTAATGATTCATTCATCTATTTTAGAAACCCAAATTAAACAAGTTCCATTACCATATCCATAGCACCATAATACCATAAATACTTGACCACAGTAAAATGCACAACAACATAATTACCATGGGAAAACCCCATAGGGAAAACCTAGCCTCAAAGTTTACTTATTTATTAAATTCATAAATAAAAGTTCAATGCATACAAAGTATACACATCCTTGGTTATATCAACCAACTAAGGAGTAGCAATGATATCCATAGCCATTCCCAATGGATAAATCAATTAACCCATATCAGATTACTCTACTACCATTGAATGGGAAGCCTTTGATATCATCAACTTTCTTTATAGGACATACATCTTATGAAGTCAATCAGTTACAATAGGTTATAAATTCATCTTCGATACTAGAGTTCATATTTTCCTTCAGTAAGACCCCCATGGTACCTTTTCAATAACAAAATTCATAACTTGTGTAATCCAATTGATTTCTCTATCCTAAAGATTTCACTGCTAAAAATGTTTTGGAAAAAACAAACAAGTATACTATATTTTGTTAACACTGCACTAGTTTTAATATATTACCAGCACCAACTAGTAACTTATATTCAAACAGTCATCTTTATTCCAGTAATGGAATTATTTGAAATTACTGAAAGGTCCATGTTACACTATTTATTTCTTTGTAACAGTAGAACACGTAATACAAATAAATCAACATTACGTATAAGCTTTTCATAGAATATTCATGTAACATATAATTTGATCCAAATATTCTATCTCATTATTTCATTAAACCATGCCTCCAATGCTTAGTTGCAATCCAAATATTGTCATACTTCTATGGTAACATATCTAAAAAGTATAAATCAAATAGGAATGGCACCCTAAAATATGTCTACAAATATCCACTACCATATATTAAATCTTTAGACAATTTGTCCAATTAGTGGCCCTCCAATAAGCATATAAAAGAAACATAATCCACTCTAATTTTGTTGCCAAGGGTAACTCAATGATACCCAAAACAAATTAGATTATTCAAATATTTCAAAAGCATAACACTTCCTTTGGCCCCTACCATAATACAAGTAATGTATAAGAAATCTATAATGTGTAAAGGTATCGGTTTCTATTTGACATGAGCTTTGGGTATAATTTCATTATCATTAATCCACTCCTTCTCTCCACAGGTTTCACTGAATGAATACAATAACTACTAATCTCCTTCAAGACAAACCTTTCAATTACTCACTGGACTGAGTTTATAGTACTCAATACTTTTCTCCACCGATATAACTAATCTAAACCATTTTATTCACTCTCCCCTTATCTCTTTCTCTCAAAAAGAATTAAATTAAAATGGTTTAATTAAATCATGCCTTCCTATAAATCTCTGTCGTAATCAAACTCGGTCATGTAGAATATTAATACGTAACTAGGACATGGTTTTTTCACAAGAATTTTTTACTATTTTAAAAGTGTAACTATAACTTCTCACAAACAGCTACATCACATCTGAAACGTCAATACCATACCTCAACTGGAGTTTCTAGATTTTCTATTCAAATGAAAACTCATTCTACAAGGATATCATTCAACTATTTGATTCTTCCTTCACTAACACTACCAAGTCATTTAATAATTTGACATTCTTCGAACTATAAGTCTAAACCACAATGCTATCTCTTAAAGAAAGAAAACTAAATCCAGCATAAGCACATATTTTGGTAAAACATTATGCATGTTCATAAAATATTAAGCTATTTTAAGCAATCCTAACTCTAAAGTCAGTGACAATGCTTAGCCAACAACTATAAAAGTTTGATTATGTAGCAACTCCTTTCGACCAACAAATCATTTTCATCCAGTGACTCCCTTCAACCACCATTCCCTTTTTTTGTCCTCCTCTTTTTATTTTTATCCTCCTTTCCTCTCTCTTCCTACCTTTACCTTATTTTTGATAACATTACCGACTATGCATCCCTCAAACACGCTATTACCCTCTTCTTAGTTAGAAGTATCATTTAGTTAAACACCCACGATATCCAAAATATCACATTTTAATCCCTTTACTATGCTCTAGAAGGAAACCACGATCATCTGGTTCCCATGTGTCTAACCAACAACAACTTATCTTGAGTTTAAATGATGGCTTAATTAATAAAAACCACTCTTGCACAATCCACTCTCCGAGTTTTCTTTTCCCAAATTATTTCTTACTTATTTTGATGCAAGACCAAAGGTAATTGTAACATTATTAGTGGAATATCCTCAAGTGTCATTAAATCCATTGAAACATGTATTTTATCCAAATTGTAATAATTTCATGGCAATGGTGCCATATTTGGATAATATTATTTATCTCAACCTAAAGAAACAACATAGTTAACAAAATATTATCAAAAGTAAAACAACACATCCCTTTTACTTTTATGGCATCCCTTTCTCATGGTTAAGTCCATCTTCCTATCATGAGAAATTCTAGTACTATCACAATATAAAATTTTTAGAAGAATCATAATTTTCCATTAAATCTATGTTTTGGATAAAATAAGCATAGAGTAATCAATCCCCCTATTGATATGGTAAAATGCATTGTACTAAAACATAAAGCATTCATTTTATCTTTATCAAGCACATGAAATAGTCCATCATTCCAGTAATCTAGACCATATAATCATCATAAATCCATCAACCAAAAATTTTACCAAGGGGAGGTTCATGACATCCTACCCCCTTAGGCTTAACACAATCATTTGTGTGTCATAGTAACTTGAACATAATTCAACTATTACATTGTATTTTCAAATAAGTATGGAAAATATTTTTGCATGTCTTCTACTTTCTCCCAAGTAGCGATTCTCTTAGAATAGTAGTCCCATTGGACCTTGCATTGCTCCAATAATCCTTTCCTCATTGATTTGTATTAGAATTCAAGAATTTTTACTAGTCGAACCTCTATAGCCTCTCGATTCACTATCTACAAATTAGAAAAGTCCCACACATGGTCAGGATTAGCTACATATTTCGTAAGCAATGAAATATGAAAGGTGTCATGAATGTTTGATAGACTGGGTGGTAAGGTAAGTCGGTATTACACAATACTGGTCTTTTCTATAATTTCAAAGGCTCCCACAAAACAAGGATCTAGTTTTGTGGACTTAATAGCATCTTTCTTGATCTCACCCTAAAAAATACTCTATCACCCATGACATGTTGGCAATTTTGGGTACTTTGGGTACATTGCCTTTGCTCAAATGGATAAGTTGTCATTGATGTCAAAAGGCATTTTTGTGTTGATATCCAAAGAGTGTGATGTCAAGAATATCTTGAGAAGCTTCATTATGTTAAAGGGTTTTTATTAAAACCATGGTGACAAGGTTAAAGGTTTTTCTTAAAACCATTTGGACTCATTAAGGGTTTTTATTAAAACCAAGCTTAACTTAATGCAAAGGTCCATGTTTATTATTAATAATTAAATTAACTCAAACCTTTGTCAAAGGTCCAAGTTTAATTTATTATTAATAAAATAATAATTATTATTATTTTAATTATTATTAAAGGGTCTTTCAACCCTTAAGCGACAGAAGAAAAAAGAATTCTTTCGCTGAAATGTTGCCATCGTTGGAGGAGCGCCGACGTCAAACAGTTAAGGAAAAATGGCTATATAAGTGGGGATGATTTTCTAAAGTGAGCACCTCCAATTAATTTTGTCATCTGCGATTTGCATTTGCTCTGTATCTTTTGATTTGTGCTTGGCGTCTGTGATTTACATTTGCTCGATATCTTTCGATTTACGCTTGACGTCTGTGATTTGCATTTGCTCTGTGTCTTTGAATCTCCGATTGACGTCTTTGAAATCGTGCTTATTCTGTGTCTTGGAAACCGTGCTTGGCATACTCGAATTTGAGCTTGGGCTGCATCCTTACCTTTTTGCTTGACAGTAGTGGATTGGCAATTGCACCTAAACTGCATTTTTTAGACTGTGTTGTGAGATGATTAATGCAAGCATTCAGTGACTTACGTTTTGGACAGCGCTCACCAGTTTGCATGTGGCTTGTGGAAGACGTTTACGTTTTCCATATTCTTGGCATCAAAGGAAGATAAAAGAGATGGCAGCGCTGTATTACTTCGTTGGGCACTTGTGACCCAACTACAGTGGCGTTTAAGTGAAAGTACTAGAAGGCAGA
>JAQPPZ010011332.1:0-48514 GCA_028583015.1 Wollemia nobilis | reverse complement strand
TCTTTTTCAAAATAGACATTATAGCCCTTATCTGTAAGCTGTCCAATAGAAAGAAGACTCTTAGAGGCAAAAAACAACAAGATTCTTAGAAGCAAAAAACAGGACAAATTGCCCTCTACAAATTTGAAATTTGAAAATTTGGCTTGAAACTATTTTGGCAGGAAAATTTTGAAATGACCGAGCCGTAAATTTTGGAGGGAATGACTGAAAATTTTAAAATCTAGCTTATTGTTACCTACTATAGCTGTAGATGTTTCTCAATCCAACAATTTGCAACTGATGTGCCTTAACAAAAAAAAAGCAATTTTTCGCAGTCCCAAAAACTGCTGCAAACAACCAACTTTGAGCAGCTGTAACTTACTCAATACATTACCGAATTAAGCAAGTGAGTACCTGATATTGTAGTATTTCTCATAATATATATGATGGTCTAAAAAAATCAAGAAAATGACTGGTAAAAAATTAATAAAAAAATTTCCGTTTCGAAAAAAATCGCGCAGGAAAAAAATAGCTGCAACACATAGGAGCACCAAATCCAACATAGGTGAGATGATTACATATGTTTTTTTTAAAAAGGCTTTTGTCTCCCTTATAAGAAAGTAAGAAGGCTACATCATCCATTCTATCAAGCAAACAAGGCATTCATTTCGAATTTAAAAGAAGAACAACAACAATGTCTTAAATGTGTTCTATTAATAGAAGGAAAGTAGGATCTATGAATTTCTTCTAAGTCACTACATACAAGAATTAAAGTTGTTGGTATCGATACAGACTATAATATAGAGATCTTCTCTAGTTTCTTTGGCCACCATCAAGGAGGATCTCCATAACATGTCATATTCCTACTGTTTAAAGCTAAATTTGTCATAGCATCTATGATTTTATTTCATTATTGAGGAGCATGAAGAAATTCTACTTTTTTGAATCTAGATTGAAGCACATGTATTTTGTTAGTCACCCTTTGTAACTTCCAATACTTAGAGGAGGACTTGGTGGGTGTCTTCAGTTGATTAAAGGTTACTTGTGAGTCTAATTCAGCCTGTACTCTAGACCAACCTTTCTTAACAACATTCTATAGACCACCACGAACAATAGCACATGTTTATGCTAGATTGTTAGAGAGGACATTGAGATTCTCTGTAAAAATAAAAACATGAGTACCATCTGAGAGTATTTCTATACCTCCTATGCTTGCCCTTCTTGGATTACCTCTTGAAGCACCGTCATTATTAATCTTTCCCATATCTCTAGAAGGAGCTTTCCATGGTCCATCCCCCTGAATAGTAGGATGAGGACTCTAGGTACCTACATCTCCATTCATCCAGAGGAGTTGAAGCCTTAAGAGTAAATTGTGCCACTACTCATATAGCGTAGAGGAGGGCTTCAAAGTATGCAGGTAGTTTCTTTGATATTGAATATAGCCTTTCTTCAAATATATTAAATATTATGGTAAGTTGCTTTAAAAGCTTTTTTAATCTTTTATTTTTATAAATTCTAGAGCAACAAAAGAATGCTAATAAAAAATCATCAATTCTATGGAATTATCTTTGTACAAGTTTATTTTTAATAAAATAAAATAAAATTGTTCATTTTAATATCTCCTTGAAAATCTACAATACCTTTAAAAATTAAATATCATATAAAAACAAAAATAACTAAATATTTTATAATGAAAAAATATCTTACGCTTTAAAATGTTATACTATATGCGTTTTATTTAACTTTGTATTTGCTGATTTGAGGCCATATATAACTAAGTATATAACATTATATAAGTTTTACTTTTATGTTATATTTTTTATAATTGTTTTTTTTAATAAATATTAATTTATAGTAATTTTTTTAATAAATGATTTTACTTATATAACCTTAAACATTTTATTCAAAAATTTAAATTCTCAAACAAAATTTTAAAAGCTCAATATCCTTCCTAAATTACGAAGCTAAAATACAAGATATTCCATTTTTCCATGATAGGAGACGAGCCTTGCCGAGGCATTTTTTCCTAAATGAATATGTTTCAGGATATTTTTGTATAAGCCTAAAATATGTTTTTAAAGTAAACGATTTGACGGGTTGTACGGAATCCTGGAAATCGTATAGGCCACTTACTTAGAATTGCATATCCTCATCCTCTTTTAATCTTGACAATTAAAGGCTGTACACTTACAGAGTCTTTACCAGAGAGCCCGAGAGGTAAGGTTCCTCGAAAGTGTTTAATACCTACCATTTTGACGAAATGCGAGGGTTGCGTTTCACCTCTTCTCTCTGAAAATCTCAGTCTCCTCCTTCCACCGGAAATCCTTCATACGGGTATCCTTCCATTGTCCACACCATGCGTTTAACTTTTCTTCTTCGTTGTTCGCTCCATCCACCATGTTAGAAATATTAACCCAGATTTCACGTCTCAGCCGGACTGCGCTCCGAACTTAGGCGAAGTCGGACTGCGCTAGCGCAGTCAGGAATCCCGACAAAAGTTTGACATGACGTCGCACCTACCCTCTGACAGATGTGACGTCTGACAGATCCGATCGTTGCAGAAGTTATTGCTAGTTCGGCGATTTAATGACTGTTCGGCGATTGGTCAGAAACCCTAGTTGACGATCTGTCAGAACCTGTCAGAGGACAACCCCTATCTTCCTCTCCCCGTGGCTATATAAAGGCAATTCGGGTCTTCAGACAGGTGTGGAGCAGAGTAAGTGTGAAAAGAGAGCGGAGAGAGAGGAGAGTGGGGGAAACTTGGAAAAAATAGTCATTCGTAGAGTAGTGAACGAGATTGTTTCAGTGAGCAGTACAACTCATCTGTTGAATGTCCGAGCAGAAGACTCGACATTTGTTTTCCCTTTCAGTTTATCCTGTAGCTTTAGTCTGTAGATGTTTGTATTTCCTCAGTTGAGGACTTTTGTAACCCTCGTCTTATATGAATAAAATTTGTTGTTGTTTAAGGCATCTGTAGGGTTTGCGATTATCTTTGTCGGCACAAAATCAGTTGTTGTCTGTATAATCGCCTCAAAGCATTTTGTTTCAGGTTCTATAAGTTTGAGCTCAGATCTAGAATATTGCATTCAGATTCAGTGTTTCTCTCCTGCCGCACAGTTCTTGCTGAGCCAGGCAAAACATCACTGTAGCCGCGCAAGCCTTCGGACAGGAAATTTTTTGCAAGGCAAAAATTTGCCTAAGTCTGGAGCTATTCTCTTGACTTCGCAGCGAAGCAAAACTTCGCTGCCTTTGACCAGCGTAGTTGGGAGTTGACTAGCCGCCCCCTAGAAATTTGGCTAAGTCTAGAGCTGTCCTCTCGACTTCGCAGCGAAGTTGGACTTCGCTGCCTTTGACCAGCGCAGTCGGGCATTGACAAGCACAGTCAGGAATTGACTAGTCGCTCCCCAACTTAGCACTCTTTTTCGTGTACAACCTGATTGTGCACATATTTTGTGCGCAACCCGACAGCACACTTTCCTCTGAGCACAACCTGATTGTACCAATTTTGGGAGAGCAATCAGATTACGGCTGCGCACCCCGACTTCGGGCCCTCCTGCACTTCGCACTTTGCACTTTGCCCTGCGCTCATCCCGTCGACGGTAAATTAAAAATTTAATTAAAACTTCAAATTGGTATCAAATCCATTGATCCCTTGATGCGAAGATCGAAGCAAAATGGCTTCCAATAGCAACAACTTACAGTTGCAGATCTCGTGCTTCAACGGGAAGAATTACGATTACTGGAGCATCCAGATGAAGATCCTATTTGGATCTCAGGAGTTATGGGAGTTAGTCGAGAACGGCTACCCAAAATCGATAGATGCAGTAGCACTGACTGCCCTCTCTTAAGTAGATAAGAACATGTTGAAATAGAACATGAAGAAGTACCAGAAGGCCCTCTTCTACATAATGCAAGCGATCGAGGAGTCCATCTTCCTGCGGATCGCATCAGCCACCAAGGCAAAGCAGGCCTGGGAGATTCTGGCCAGCTCATACCAGGGCACCAATAAGGTAAAGTTGGTGAAGCTGCAGATGCTTAGGAGGGAGTTTGAAAATTTGTAGATGAGTGAGTCCGAGTCCATGAATGATTTCTTCACCTGGAAGACAGACATTATCAACCAGATGCGGTTGAATGAAGAAATTGTGCAAAGCTAGAGAATCATGGAGAAAATTCTCAGAAGTCTGCCTGCCAAGTTTGACTCGATTGTGATAGCAATCAAATATTCGAGGGATCTGAAAACCCTCTCGATAGACGAGCTCATGGGTTCATTGCAGACACATGAACTGAGGCTGAGCAGTTTGTCTCAGACCTCTCTGGAGCAAGCATTCAGGGCTCAAGTCTCATTTCAAGACAGCGACAAACAATATTCCCACCATGGTGCCTCTAGTTCTCACGAAGGAAGAGGTAGAGGTAGGAATGAGAAAGGCAACAAGCAAGGACGGTCAAACCCTAGTGAAGGAGAGACCAACTGTAATTTCCATTAGCAAGGTGGAAGAGGCAGTTCGAAAAATCACCAAGCTAGATCTGGTCAGAAGAAGGACATGTAAAATGTCCAGTGCTATTTCTGCAAGAATTTTGGCCATTACATCTTACAGTGTAGAAAACGGATGGCCAAGGAGAACCAATAACAAGCCCATTACATGGATGAAACCAAAAATATGGTAGGAGGAAATGTGTTGTTGACTTGCAACATTGAGGAAGAGTGCAAGAAGAATGTCTGGTATTTAGACAGTGGGTGTAGCAACCACATGACAGGGAACAAGGAGATGTTCTCCCAACTGGATGAAATAGTCCAGTATGAGGTGAAGATGGGGAACAATAAGGTTCCTATCATGGGGAAAGGAAATATTCTCATTTGCACTAGGCACGATGAATGAAAGTAGATCTATAACGTCTACTATATGTCTGGCCTGAAGCACAACCTGGTAAGCGTTAGACAACTCGTGCAGAAGGGACATACAGTCCAGTTCAAAGACGGAGCTTGCACCATCACAGACAAGTCGGATGGACAGATTGCTACAGTGTCCATGACAAAGAATAAAATGTTTTCGTTGTAGATTCAGAATGAATCATTGATGTCTCTGAGTGCAGTTGTGAAATATGCTACCTGGCTATGGCATCTCAGATTTGGTCACCTAAATTTTAGTGGCCTGAATCAACTACACAAGAAGCTGATGGTGAAGGGTTGACCCCTGATAGAGCAGTAAAATCAAGTTTGTAAGGGTTGCTTAGTCGACAAACAACATAGGGATTCGTTCCCTTTCGGTCAGTCTTGGAGAGCATCACATCCATTGGAGCTGATGCACTCAGACATTTGCGGTCCATGTAGACCAGCACGTTTACTGGCAACAAATACTTCTTAACGTTCATAGATGACTTCAGTCGGAAGACTTGGATCTATGCCATCAAGCTAAAGTCAGAGGTATTTGCCAGATTTAAGGAGTTCAAGGATCTGGTGGAGAAACAAAGTGGATATCAAATCAAGACTCTCAATACAGATGGTGAAGGTGAATACATCTCCAACGAATTCCATAACTACTGCAAGCAGCACGAAATTTGAAGGCAGTTCACTGCCAGATACACGACACAGCAGAACGGCGTAGCTGAGAGGAAGAACTAGACCATCATGGAGATGGCATGAAGCATTATGTAGGCGAAGGGATTGTCACACAAATTTTGGACAGAGGCTGCAACATGTGTTGTCTACCTACTGAACAAATGTCCCACCAAAAGCGTGAAGGACAAAATCCCTTACGAGGCCTAGAGCTGTGTGAAGCCAAGTGTGGCTCACTTGCATGTGTTTGGGTGCATTTCATATGCACATGTTCCAGAAGAGAAGTGGTAGAAGTTGGATGATAGAGCTGAGAAGTGCATTTTCACAGGGTACAATGAGCAGGCGAAGGCATATAGGCTGTACAACCCTGTGACGAAGAAGCTCATCATCAGTCGTGATGTGAAATTTCTTGAAGATGAAGCCTGGAACTGGAAGTCAGAGACTAGCCAGTCAAAGCCAGAAATGGTAGAGTCTGTTGACTTAGAAGAAGGAAGTGTGCAGCCACCTACAACTTCCAGCAGCAGCAACGGTGCCAGCAGTAGCACAACCACTCCATCTCGATCACCTCCATGTGAAAGTAGAATCTAGAAACTGGTGACGCCAGCGAAGACAAGGATCTTGCAAGAAATCTACGAGGCAACCCAAACCCACGTAGATGAAGAGTACTCTGAATTTGCATTGTTTACTGAAGTTGATCCGATAGAGTTCGAAGATGCAATTCAAAGTCAAAAGTGGGTGCAGACGATGGACAAGGAGATTGAAGCCATTGAAAAGAATGATACATGGCAACTGACAGATCTTTCGGTAGGGAAGAAGACCATTGGGGTCAAGTGGGTGTATAATACAAAGTTCAACGCCCAAGGAGACGTTGACAAGCATAAAGCCAAACTAGTGGCGAAGGGTTACAAGCAGAAGCCAGGCATCGATTACCATGAGGTTTATGCGCCTGTAGCCCGACTTGACGCAGTCAGGATGATCCTGGCATTGGCAGCCCAATAGGGGTGGAAGATGTACCAGATGGATGTCAATTCAGCCTTCCTCAATGGAGTGTTGGAGGAAGAGGTCTACATAGACCAACCATTGGGTTACAAAATTGAAGGCCAGGAGGGAAAATTTTTGAAGATGAAGAAGGCCCTATACGATTTGAAGCAGGTGCCCTGGGCTTGGTACAGTCGGATTGATAACTATTTTTAGGAAAATGGCTTTGTCAAATGCCCATATGAGCACACCTTGTACATGAAGACAAATGGAGCAAGTGAGCTCATTATCGTCTGCTTGTATGTGGACGATTTGATTTATATTGGCAATAATAATGTACTATTTGACCAGTTTTGAATAGCCATGAAGAATGAGTTCGAGATGACGAAATTAGGGTTGATGAAGTATATTATTGACATTGAAGTTGACCAATCGACAGATGACATCTTCATTTCTCAAGGAAAGTATGCGAAGCATGTCCTGAAATGGTTCAATATAGAGGACAACAAACCTGCCATCACACCTATAGCCATAGGCTTGAAGTTGAGCAAGCTGGACTTAGGAAGGAATGTAGATCCAATGTTGTTCAAAAGGCTAGTTAGCAGTCTGATGTATTTGACTATAACTCGGCCAGATCTGATGTTCGAAGTCGGTCTGATCAGCCGTTTCATGGAGACTCTAAATGACACACACTGGCAAGTAGGCAAGATGATCTTGCTCTATGTCAACAGGATGCGAAACAATGGTCTATTTTATGCCAGACAGGACAAATTGGAATTGGTGGGCTTCATAGACAGTGACTGGGTTGGCAGCGCCGATGATCGAAAGATCACCTTTAGGTACGCTTTCCATCTCAAATCAGGGGCAGTCTCATGGGCATTCAAGAAGCAACCCATCATTGCGTTGTCCACAGCTGAAGCAGAATAGCTGAAGCAGAATATGTCGCCGCCATGTCAGTCGCATGCTAGGCAATTTGGCTGCAAAGAGTTCTGAGTGAACTAAACTATCCTCTGAAAGGCACGACAACAATTTTATGTAATAATAATTTGGCCATTGCACTATCAAAGTATCCCATGTTCCATAGTCGGACGAAGCACATCGATATTCGTTATCACTTCATCAGAGAGTTGGTGAAGTCCAAAGAAATTCAACTGCAATTTTATAGATCCAAGGAGCAGTTGGCAGATATTTTCATGAAGCCTTTGAAGGAGGAAGACTTTAGCAGATTGCGAGAGTATCTTAGAGTCAAAGAGTTCATGAAATTAGACTTAAAGGAGGGTGTTAGGAATATTAACCCATATTTCATGCCTCAGCCGAACTGCGCTCCAAACTTGGGTGAAGTCAGACTACACTCACGCAGTCAGGGATCCCAACAAAAGTTTGACATGACGTCGCACCTACCATCTGACATATGTGACATTTTATAGATCCGATCACCACAAAATTTAATGCCAGTTCGACGATTTAATGCCAGTTCAATGATTGGTCAGAAACCCTAGTTGACGATCTGTCAGATCCTGTCAGAGGACAACCCCTATATTCCTCTCCCTGCGGATATATAAAGGTAGTTCGGGTATTCAGACAGGTGTGGAGTAGAGTAAGTGTGGAAAGAGAGTGAAGAGAGAGGAGAGTGGGGGAAACTTGGAAAAAATAGTCATTCGCAGAGTAGCGAACGAGATTGTTTTAGTGAGCAGTGCAGCTCATCTGTTGAATGTCCGAGCAGGCAGACTCGACATTTGTTTTCCCTTTCAGTTTATCCTGCAGCTTTAGTCTGCAGATGTTTGTATTTCCTCAGTTGAGGACTTTTGTAACCCTCATCTTATATGAATAAAATTTATTATTGTTTAAGGCATCTATAGGGTTTACGGTTATCTTTGTTGGCACAAAATCAATTGTTGTCTGTATAATCGCCTCAGAGCATTTTGTTTTGGGTTCTATAATTTTGAGCTCATATCTAAAATATTGCATTCAAATTCGGTGTTTCTCTCCTCTCACAAAGTTCTTGCCGAGCTAGGCAAAACATCACTGTAGCCGCGCAAGCCTCTGGATAGGAATTTTTTTGCAAGGCAAAAATTTGCCTAAGTCTGGAGCTGTCTTCCCAACTTCGTAGCAAAGTCGGATTTCGTTGCCTTTGACCAGCACAATCGGGCATTGACCAGCCACTCCCTAGAAATTTGGCTAAGTCTGGAGTTGTCCTCCCGACTTTGCAGCGAAGTCGGACTTCGCTGCCTTTGACCAATGTAGTCGGGCATTGACCAATTGCTCCCCGACTTAGCACTCTTTTTCGTGTGCATCCCAATTGCGTACATATTTTGTGTGCAACCCGACTACACAATTTCCTCCGATCACAACCCGATTGAGGCTACGCACACTGACTTCAAGCCCTCCTACACTTCGCACTTCGCTCATCTCGTCAACGACAAATTAAAAAGTTAATTAAAATAATAAGAAAATTTCAAAAGTCTTGAGGATGCAAATGAAATCATATCCAGTTTGAAAGTACAGATAGAATAATCCAATAAAATCTTTGAAGATCTTGAAGTGCAAATAACCATGACAATAGATTATTGCAGCAAGCTAGAAGAAGAGATTGTTGGCTTAAGAATGCAGCTAAAAGAGATGAATAAGAAAATCAGTTGTTATCACAAACGTGAAGAAAGTTCTATGAAGCTGGATAAGATCATAAATGACCAAAGGCCTATAGGCATCAAATTTGGTCTGGGTTTCATCGAAGGAGAATCATCAAATAGATCAAAGGCCAAAAATGTAGAATCCATAAAGAATGAAGATAAGAAACAGGTTGATCAAGGAAAAACATCTCATGCAAAATAAAGCAATAACGCTAGGCACGAAAGGAGAATTGACAATGATGGATTCACCAATGTCTCACATCAAAGAAGAAGAAGACCTAGGGCTCCTATGGCAACATGGCAAAGACCATCACCCAGGTTCAATTATCCCTTTTATGGTTTTTGTTTTAAATGCAATGGCTATGGACATAAAATCTCAGACTGCAAATATAATGTAAGATGAAGGAATTTCACCAGTAGAAATGCTTTCTCTCCTTTGATGAATTATACAGTAGAATGTTATAACTGTCACAATTTTGGGCACATTGCAAGAAACTGTAGAATTACATTTGCATCAAATCAATTTCAAGGAAGAAAATTTCAACCAAATAGGATGAGACAAAATAGAAAACTTCTCGAAAAACAAGCACAAGCTATTGATAAGGGAAAGGCAAAACAAGAGCTCAAATCTACTATCAAAACGGAGTGGAAAGAAAAGGAGCGACTTAAGGAAGAAAAGGAATCCTTAATAGTACAAACATCATTTAAAGCATAGAATAAATATGTACCATGGATACTTGATAGTGGATGCTCTAGTCATATGACAGGTGACAAACAAAATTTTGAGAAGTTGCAAAAATATGAAGGTGGTTCAGTAAAGTTTGGAAACAATGATGGAGCTAAGATAGTTGGCAAAGGCTTTGTCAAAATTAGTGACAAAAGAATTAAGTTAGAAGAAGTCTTGTTTGTAGATGGGTTGAAACATAACTTGTTGAGCGTAAGTCAGATTTGTGATAAAGGTCATGAAGTAGTTTTTATGAAGTAGGGTTGTGAAGTCAGAAAAACAAACAGTGGAAAATTGATAGCAACTAGATCAAGGACATCTAGCAACCTGTACACGCTCTCAGAGACTTCAAAAGGAGCTTGTTTTATTGGACAGGAAGAAGAAAATTGGTTGTGGCACAAGAGACTCGGTCATATCAGTTTTGATAATCTAGTAAAAATCACCTCAAAAGGGTTGTAAGAGATATTCCCACCATCAGCAAACCTGCAAACAACATTTGTGCTTCATGCCAAAAGGGGAAGCAAACTAGAGTCACATTCAAAACTAAAGAATACTACACAAGCAAACCTCTGGAACTAATACACACTGATTTATGTGGACCCATGAGAACACAAAGCATAAATGGTGACAAATATTTTATGTTGTGCATTGATGACTATTCTAGAATGACATGGATATTTTTCTTAAAGCATAAATCAGAAGCTTTTGATATGTTCAAGATTTTCAAAAACCAGGTTGAGAATGAAACAGGTAAGAGGATCAAATGTTTAAGATCAGATAGAGGAGGAGAATTCATTTTAGAGGAGTTTACAGAATATTGTGAAAAATACGGTATTAGGAGACAGTTTTCAGCAGCCAGGACACCTCAGCAGAATGGAGTGGTAGAAAGAAAGAACAGGATAGTGTAGGAAATGGCATGGACTATGTTGGCTGAAAGCAGTCTAGCAGATAGGTTTTGGAAAGAAGCATTCCATACTACGGTGTATATCCAAAATAGGTACATGCTGAGAACACATGAAAGCAAAACTCCTTATGAGTTGTGGTTCGGTTAAAGGGCAACAACAAAATACCTCAAATTGTTTGGCAGCAAGTGCTACATCAAAAGAATTGAAGATAATCTTGGTAAGTTTGAAGATAGAGCGGATGAAGGTATTTTTGTTGGTTATTCATCAAAAAGCAAAGCTTACAAATGCTACAACAAGAAGCTAAAGAAAATTGTGGACAGTGTCGATGTTAAATTTGATGAAGGTAGAGAACGAGTAATTAGCTATGAAACGAACTACCCAATTTATGAAGAGGTTATTGAAAGAGATGAGGAAAACGAAATGGAAAAGATACAAAAAATTGACTCAGATGATTTAAATTGTGATTCAAAAGTGGAAGAAAATAAGAAATTCAAAACAGACAGCTGGCAGAAAAATCATCCTAGAGAGCAAATAATTGGAGACCCCAAAGTTGGTGTTCAGACAAGAAGAAGAGTAGTAAGTAACTACTCTCTACTATCCAGCATTGAGCCCAAAAATGTTGTTGATGCAAGCAAATATGAGAGTTGGATGAAGGCAATAAATGAAGAATTAGATCAGATTGAGAAAAACAAAACTTGGGAGTTAGTACCTAGACCTGCAAACAAAAATATAATCGGGACTAAATGGATTTTTTGAAACAAATTGAATGAAGACGGATAGGTAGTCAGAAATAAAGCAAGATTGGTATGCAAGGGTTATGCACAAGTTGAAGGCATTGACTTTGAGGAAATTTTTGCACCAGTAGCTAGACTAGAGGCAATTAGAATGTTTCTGGCTTTAGCAGTCTACAAGAATTTCAAGGTTTATCAAATGGATGTAAAATCAACGTTTTTGAATGGGAAACTTGAAGAAGAGGTTTATATTGAACAACCAGATGGTTTCCAACTTGGTGATGACCCCAACTTGGTGTGCAAGTTGAAGAAAGCATTATATGGTTTAAAACAGGCACCCCGAGCATGGTATGCAAGGCTAGACAACTATCTCACTCAACAAAGGTTTAAGAAAGGTATGGTGGATAGTAATTTGTATGTCAAAATAGAAAATGGGCATCTTATTGTTCTTGTTGTATACGTAGATGATATCATATTTGGCAGCAACAAAGATGAGTCGTGTAAAGATTTGGCAAATAAGATGGAGAAAGAATTTGAAATGTCAATGATTGGTGAACTTTCGTATTTCCTCGGGTTGCAAGTTAATCAAAATAAGAAGGGCATATTTATTTCTCAAGTTAAATATGTGAAAGAGATGTTAAAAAAGTTCACAATGGAGGATTGTAAGCCAGTTAGCACTCCCATGACAATAAGTTGCAAGTTGAGCAAGGATGAGAAATCTCCAACTGTTGATCAAACCATGTACAGATCTATGATTGGAAGCTTACTGTATCTAACAGCTACCAGACCAGATATTTTGTAGGCAGTATGCATGGTAGCATGATTTTAGGCTAATCCCAAGGAGACTCATGTGACAACAGTGAAGAGGATTCTTCGGTACCTCAAAGGTACTATGGAGTATGGGTTATGGTATCCGAAAGGTAAAGACTTCACCCTTATTTTGTATTCAGATGCAGATTGGGCAAGATGTGTAGATGACAGAAAGAGTACCAGTGGAGGTGCATTCTATCTTGGAGACAGATTGGTCGCATGGCATAGTAAGAAACAAGAGTCAGTTTCTCTATCGACAATAGAGGCAGAATATATTGCAGCGACAACATGTTGTACGCAGGTATTGTGGATGAAACAAACCCTAAAATATCTTGGTATTAGCTTCAGTGAGCCAATATCAGTTAAGTGTGATAACACCAGTGCCATTAACATCTCCAAGAATCCGGTGATGCATTCACGCACAAAACACATTGCTATCAGGTATCACTTTTTGAAGGAGAAAGTTGTGAAAGGTGAGGTTAAGTTGGATTTTGTTCCAACTACAGAGCAAGTAGCAGATATCTTCACAAAACCATTGCCCAAGGAAGTTTTTGAGTACCTTCGCAATAAATTGGGAGTGGTCACACTTCCCAAGAATTGACTAGCTATAGGGATCACATTCTTAGGGGGAGCATTTAAGTATTTGATTATCTTTTTGCTCATGTTCATGATTTTTGCTAAGTGTAATAAATTGTGCCTAAGAATGTTGTGCATGGACTCAGGGGGAGTCTGCAGTAGCCCTTTGGTATTATTGTCAAAGGGGGAGAAGAGTTATAGGAAATTGCACATGTGTTGCCAACAATTCCAAAGGGGGAGATTGTTGAGCAAGGTACAACAACAGTATTGTCATTGTTGTCAACACAGTCAGATAGATCTATTGATGCAGTGGACAGGAAGTTCAAAAGCTAGTCAGATGCAGAAGACAGGAGTTCAAAGGTTACTCAGAGTATGTACAATGATTTTCCAAGAAGACCGAAGTGGACCACTTGCAAAAGATCAAAGAAAAAGACAAGTAAGAAAAGTGTCACGATATCGCGACATATACAATAGGCAAGAAAAACTATCACGATTTCATGACATGTTGGAAGAGAGAGAAGAAGAAAGAAAAACTGTCACGATTTCGTGACATGTTGGAAGAGAGAGAAGAAGAAAGAAAACTGTCACGATTTCGCGACATGTTGGAAGAAAAAAGGCAAGTGGAAAAAGTGTCACGATATCACGACATGTTGGAAGAGAGAAAGGAAAAAGTGTCACGATTTCGTGACATGTTGGAAGAGAAAAGGCAAGTAGAAAAAGTGTCATGATTTCGTGACATGTTGGAAGAGAAAGAGTAAGTAGAAAAAGTGTCACGATTTTGTGACATGTTGGAAGAGAAAAAGGCAAGTGGAAAAAGTGTCACGATTTCATGACATGTTGAAGAAAAAGAGAAAGTAGGAAAAGTGTCATGATATCGCGACATGTTCAAAGAAAAAGAAAAGTAAGAAAAGTGTCATGATATCGCGACATGTCGCATTTTCGCGACTAAAGGAGAGAGAAATGCTAAGGAGAAAAAGTGTCGCGATATCGTGACATGTTGTATTTCGTGGCCGAAGGAAAGAAAAAGCGTAAGGAGAAAAAGTGTCGCGATATCGTGACATGTATTTTCATGACCAAAGCAAAGAAAAAGCGTAAGGAGAAAAAGTGTCACGATATCGCGACATGTATTTTCGCGGGCCAAAGCTAAGAGAAAGCACAAGGAGAAAAAGTGTCGCGATATCGCGACATGTATTTTTTCGGGCCAAAGCTAAGAAAAAGAGCAAAGAGAAAAAGTGTCACGATATCGCTACATGTTGTATTCTCGCGGGCCAAAGCTAAGAGAAAGCGTATGGAGGAAAAAGTGTCGCGATATCGCGACATGTATTTTCATGGCTACAGTAGAAAAAAGTATAGAGGAGAAAGTGTCACGATATCGTGACATGTGTATTAAAGAAAAAGGTTTGAACGACTAAGATTAGGGTTTACAACTGACTAAGATTAGGGTTTTCATCATGAAAATATTGTTATAAAAGGAGGGTTGTTTGGAGAATTGAGTGGAGTTGATAGTGTGCAAAGTTCGGTCATAGTGCGTAGAGAGCAAGTCATGTCGAATCGTGCTAAGTGTGAAATTTGCAAAGAAAGTAGAGTGCACAAAAGGGAGAAGATGATCGTGAAGTTCGACTGTGATGAAGTAGAGTGTGCGAAGTGATTGCGTAGAGAGAGTAGAGTGCGCAGAGAATGCAAAGGTGAAGTAGACTAGTTAGGGTCTTGTAAAAGTGAAGGTATTTTTTGTTAAACTTCTAGATTCAAATTGAAGTCTAGGTTGTAGCTTGGCATCGGGGGTTGGTGCTCCTTCTAGTAGGTGCTGGTAAATCGGGGTTGGTGCTCCTTTCTGTTGGTGCAGATAAATAAGGGGTTGGTGCTCCTTCCAGTGGGTGTTGGTAAATTGATTGTAAAGTTGTTGCTTTGCAAAGGCTAGATTTGGATGGTAGTCCAAGCAGTCATTTTTGAGGAGTAGCCACATTGGTGAACCTCGTTAAATCTTGTGTTGTGTGATGCTCTTTTGTTATACTTGTTGTATCTGTTTTAAGGTTTCATTATTTCTATTTTAAGAGCTATAAATTCAAGATTAAAGAGCTACACTGATTCACCCCCTCTCAGTGTCATTGTAAGACTAATAATTGGTATCGAGCTAAGTTCCTGTACAAGCTTAACCGGCTAGGGTGATCTTGGAAGTAACACAATGGCAGGTGGTGAAGGCTTCTCATCAAACAAAGCACCATTGTTTGATGGATCTAATTACGCGTTCTAGAGAATCAGGATGCAGACATATCTCTGTGCTTTGGGATACGACATCTGGGATTCAGTAGTTAGTGGATACACAATACCCATCACTCCTCCAGAAGAGGCTGATGAAATGAAATTGTTTGACAATAACTCAAAAGCAATGAATGCTCTCATGTGCGGATTAGCAGATAGTGAACTAGTAAAGATCATGAGCTGTAAAATGGCAAAAGAGATATGGGACAAACTGAGGAGTATTCATGAAGGAGATGATAAGATCAAGGAGGCCAAGTTACAGACACATCGAGCTCAGTTCGAAGCATTAAATATGAATGATGATGAAAACATTGAGGCATATATGCTGAGAGTTAATGGAATCATTAATGCGATCAGAGGACTCGACGAGGATATCGAAGACTCTGCATCGTGAAAAAGGTATTAAGATCTCTTCCTCAAAGGTTTGATTCTAAAGTCTCAGTGATAGAAGAAGCTAAAAATCTAAATTATTTTAGTATAGATGAGATGTATGGTTCTTTGACTGCATATGAGATGAGGATAGGAAGATCTAAACCCATAGATAGAGAAGCGGCTTTTAAAGCCCTTAAAAATAAAAATGCAAAACAAGAGTCCGAGGAAGAAGAGACATCAGATGAAATGGAAGCAAACTTTGTTAGAAAACTAAAAAGGGGAAAAGGAAAATACAGAGGAAAGCTACCACTTAAATGTTTCAACTATGGAGGCATTGGGCATTTTGCGACTAAATGTCCACTTAATGAGAAGAACAAAAATGATGAAGGATCGCACCAAGAAAGAAGTGACTGGAAGAAGAAAATGAATTTCAGAAAAGGCAACTTCAAGAAGAAAAGTTTCATCTCCAGGAATGTCAGTTCATCAGAAGACAGCTCCGGTGAGGATTCTGAAGAGGAAACAGGTGAAGCTCTTTTCATGGCATTTGAAGAAGAAAAGGAAGAAGGAGTGAACTCTGAAGTATGTGGTGAAAACCCTGAGGCTGAAGTAGATCTAGAAGGTGAGTTGATCTCTGCACTTGAAGAGTGGAAAATAGAGAAGAAAAAGAATAAGAAACTTTCAAAAAGGCTTGAGGATGCAAATGAAATCATATCCAGTTTGAAAGTATAGATAGAAGAATCCAAGAAAATCTTCGAAGATCTGGAAGTGCAAATAACCATGAAAATAGATCATTGCAACAAGCTAGAAGAAGAGATTGTTGGGTTAAGAATGCAGCTAGAAGAGATGAATAAGAAAATCAGTTGCTATCACAAACGTGAAGAAAGTTCTATGAAGCTGGATAAGATCATAAATGACCAAAGGCCTGCAGGCATCAAATTTGGTCTAGGTTTCATCGAAGGAGAATCATCTAATGGATCAAAGGCCAGAAATGTAGAATCCATAAAGAATGAAGATAAGAAACAGGTTGATCAAGGAAAAACATCTCATGCAACAGAAAGCAATAATGCCAGGCACGAAAGGAAAATTGACAATGATGGATTCACCAATGTCACTCATCAAAGAAGAAGAAGACCTAGGGCTCCTACGACAACATGGCAAAGACCATCACCCAGGTTCAATTATCCCTTTTTTGGTTTCTGTTTTAAATGCAATGGCTATGGACATAAAATCTCAGACTGCAAATATAATGTAAGACCAAGGAATTTCACCAGTAGAAATGCTTTCTCTCCTTTGATGAATTATACAGTAGAATGTTATAACTGTCACAATTTTGGGCACATTGCAAGAAACTGTAGAAGTACATTTGCTTCAAATCAATTTTAGGGAAGAAAATTTCAACCAAATAGGATGAGACAAAATAGAAAACTTCTCGAAAAACAAGCACAAGCTATTGATAAGGGAAAGGCTAAACAAGAGCTCAAATCTACTATCAAAATGGAGTGGAAAGAAAAGGAGCGACTTAAGGAAGAAAATGAATCCTTAATAGTACAAACAACATTTAGAGCATAGAATAAATATGTACCATGGATACTTGATAGTGGATGCTCCAGTCATATGACAGGTGACAAACAAAAGTTTGAGAAGTTGCAAAAATATGAAGGTGGTTCAGTAAAGTTTGGAAATAATGATGGAGCTAAGATAGTTGGCAAAGGCTCTATCAAAATTAGTGATGGAAAAATTAAGTCAGAAGAAGTCCTGTTTGTAGATGGGTTGAAACATAACTTATTGAGCGTAAGTCAGATTTGTGATAAAGGTCATGAAGTAGTTTTTATGAAGCAGGGTTGTGAAGTCAGAAAAACAAACAGTGGAAAATTGATAGCAACTGGATCAAGGACATCTGGCAACCTGTACACGCTCTCAGAGACTTCAAAAGGAGCTTGTTTTATTGGACAGGAAGAAGAAAATTGGTTGTGGCACAAGAGACTTGGTCATATCAGTTTTGATAATCTAGTAAAAATCACCTCAAAAAGGGTTGTAAGAGATATTCCCACCATCAGCAAACCTGCAAACAACATTTGTGCTTCATGCCAAAAGGGGAAGCAAACTAGAGTCACATTCAAAACTAAAGAATACTACACAAGCAAACCTTTGGAACTAATACACACTGATTTATGTGGACCCATGAGAACACAAAGCATAAATGGTGACAAATATTTTATGTTGTGCATTGATGACTATTCCAGAATGACATGGATATTTTTCTTAAAGCATAAATCAGAAGCTTTTGATATGTTCAAGATTTTCAAAAACCAGGTTGAGAATGAAACAGGTAAGAGGATCAAATGTTTAAGATCAGATAGAGGAGGAGAATTCATTTCAGAGGAGTTTACAGAATACTATGAAAAATACGGTATTAGGAGACAGTTTTTAGCAGCCAGGACACCTCAGCAGAATGGAGTGGTAGAAAGAAAGAACAGGACAGTGCAGGAAATGGCACGGACTATGCTGGCTGAAAGTAGTCTAGCAGACAGGTTTTGGAAAGAAGCAGTCCATACTGCGGTGTATATCCAAAATAGGTACATGCTGAGAACACATGAAAGCAAAACTCCTTATGAGTTATGGTTCAAAAAAAGGGCAACAACAAAATACCTCAAAGTGTTTGGCAGCAAGTGCTACATCAAAAGAACTGAAGATAATCTTGGTAAGTTTGAAGATAGAGCGGATGAAGGTATTTTTGTTGGTTATTCATCAAAAAGCAAAGCTTACAAATGCTACAATAAGAAGCTAAAGAAAATTGTGGACAGTGCCGATGTTAAATTTGATGAAGGTAGAGAACGAGTAATTAGCTATGAAACGAACTACCCAATTTATGAAGAGGTTATTGAAAGAGATGAGGAAAACGAAATGGAAAAGATACAAAAAATTGACTCAGATGATGATTCAAAAGTGGAAGAAAATAAGAAATTCAAAACAGGTAGCTAGCAGAAAAATCATCCTAGAGAGCAAATAATTGGAGACCCCAAAGTTGGTGTTCAGACAAGAAGAAGAGTAGTAAGTAACTACTCTCTACTATCCAGCATTGAGCCCAAAAATGTTGTTGATGCAAGCAAAGATGAGAGTTGGATGAAGGCAATAAATGAAGAATTAGATCAGATTGAGAAAAACAAAACTTGGGAGTTAGTACCTAGACCTACAAACAAAAATATAATCGGGACTAAATGGATTTTTCGAAACAAATTGAATGAAGATGGACAGGTAGTCAGAAACAAAGCAAGATTGGTATGCAAGGGTTATGCTCAAGTTGAAGGCATTGACTTTGAGGAAACGTTTGCACCAGTAGCTAGACTAGAGGCAATTAGAATGTTTCTGGCTTTAGCAGTCTACAAGAATTTCAAGGTTTATCAAATGGATGTAAAATCAGCGTTTTTGAATGGGAAACTTGAAGAAGAGGTTTATATTGAACAACCAGATGGTTTCCAACTTGGTGATGATCCCAACTTGGTGTGCAAATTGAAGAAAGCATTATATGGTTTAAAATAGGCACCCCGAGCATGGTATGCAAGGCTAGACAACTATCTCACTCAACAAAGGTTTAAGAAAGGTATGGTGGATAGTAATTTGTATGTCAAAATAGAAAATGGGCATCTTATTGTTCTTGTTGTATACGTAGATGATATCATATTTGGCAGCAACAAAGATGAGTCATGTAAAGATTTGGCAAATAAGATGCAGAAAGAATTTGAAATGTCAATGATTGGTGAACTTTCGTATTTCCTCGGGTTGCAAGTTAATCAAAATAAGAAGGGCATATTTATTTCTCAAGTTAAATATGTGAAAGAGATGTTAAAAAAGTTCACAATGGAGGATTGTAAGCTAGTTAGCACTCCCATGACAACAGGTTGCAAGTTGAGCAAGGATGACAAATCTCCAACTATTGATCAAACCATGTACAGATCTATGATTGGAAGCTTACTGTATCTGACAGCCACCAGACCAGATATTTTGTAGGCAGTATGCATGGTAGCACGATTTCAGGCTAATCCCAAGGAGACTCATGTGACAACAGTGAAGAGGATTCTTCGGTACCTCAAAGGTACTATGGAGTATGGGTTATGGTATCCGAAAGGTAAAGACTTCACCCTTATTTCGTATTCAGATGCAGATTGGGCAGGATGTGTAGATGACAGAAAGAGTACCAGTGGAGGTGCATTCTATCTTGGAGACAGATTGGTCGCATGGCATAGTAAGAAACAAGAGTCAGTTTCTCTATCGACAGTAGAGGCAGAATATATTGCAGCAACAACATGTTGTACGCAGGTATTGTGGATGAAACAAACCCTGAAAGATCTTGGTATTAGCTTCAATGAGCCAATATCAGTTAAGTGTGATAACACCAGTGCCATTAACATCTCCAAGAATCCGGTGATGCATTCACGCACAAAACACATTGCTATCAGGTATCATTTTTTGAAGGAGAAAGTTGCGAAAGGTGAGGTTAAGTTGGATTTTGTTCCAACTACAGAGCAAGTAGCAGATATCTTCACAAAACCATTGCCCAAGGAAGTTTTTGAGTACCTTCGCAATAAATTGGGAGTGGTCACACTTCCCAAGAATTGACTAGCTACAGGGATCACATTCTCGGGGGAGCATTTAAGTATTTGATTATCTTTTTGCTCATGTTCATGATTTTTGCTAAGTGTAATAAATTGTGCTCGAGAATGTTGTGCATGGACTCGGGGGAGTCTCAGAGTAGCCCTTTGGTATTATTGACAAAGGGGGAGAAGAGTTACAGAAATTGCACATGTGTTGCCAACAATTCCAAAGGGGAGATTGTTGAGCAAGGTACAACAATAGTATTGTCATTGTTGTCAACACAGTCAGATAGATCTGTTGATGCAGTGGACAGGAAGTTCAAAAGCTAGTCAGATGCAGAAGACAGGAGTTCAAAGGTTACTCAGAGTATGTACAATGATTTTCCAAGAAGACCGAAGTGGACCACTTGCAAAAGATCAAAGAAAAAGACAAGTAAGAAAAGTGTCACGATATCGCGACATATACAGCAGGCAAGAAAAATTGTCATGATTTCGCGACATGTTGGAAGAGAGAGAAAAAGAAAGAAAAACTGTCACGATTTCGTGACATGTTGGAAGAGAGAGAAGAAGAAAGAAAAATTATCACGATTTCGCGACATGTTGGAAGAAAAAAGCAAGTGAGAAAAAGTGTCATGATTTCGCGACATGTTGAGAAGAAAGAAAAACTGTCACGATTTCGTGACATGTTGGAAGAGAAAAGAAGGAAAAATGTCGCGATTTCGTGACATGTTGGAAGAGAAAGAGAAAGAAGAAAAAGTGTCACGATTTCGCGACATGTTGGAAGAGAAAAAGGCAAGTAGAAAAAGTGTCACGATTTGACGACATGTTGAAGAGAAGAAGAAAAAGTGTCACGATTTCGTGACATGTTGAAAAAAGTGAAAAATGTCGATTTCGTGACATGTTAAGAGAAAGAGAGAAAAAGTGTCACGATTTCGTGACATGTTAAGATGTTTCTGACATAAAAGTGTCGTGATTTACGACATGTGAAGAAAAAGTAAGTAAGAAGAAAAAGTGTCACGATATCGTGACATGTCGCATTTTTACGACTAAAGGAAGAGAGAGAAAGCGCTAAGGAGAAAAAGTGTCGCGATATCGCGACATGTATTTTCGTGACCGAAGCAAAGAAAAAGCGCTAAGGAGAAAAAGTGTCGCGATATCGCGACATGTTGTATTTTCACGGCCAAAGCAAAGAAAAAGCGCAAGGAGAAAAAGTGTCACGATATCGTGACATGTATTTTTGCGGGCCAAAGCTAAGAGAAAGTGCAAGGAGAAAAAGTGTCGTGATATCGCGACATGTTGTATTTTCGTGGGCCAAAGCTAAGAGAAAGAGAAAAGAGAAAAAGTGTCGCGATATCGCGACATGTTGTATTCTCGCAGGCCAAAGCTAAGAGAAAGCGTATGGAGGAAAAGTGTCACGATATCGCGACATGTTGATGTTTGCTAAGATAAGGGTTTGGGACTAAGATTAGGGTTTAAAATCGACTGAGATTAGGGTTTTCATCATGAAAATATTGTTATAAAAGGAGGGTTGTTTGGAGAATTGAGTGAATGTTGATATGTGCGAAGTTTGGTCGTAGTGCAGAGAGCAAGTCATGTCGAATCATGCTAAGTGTGAAATTTGCAAAGAAAGCAGAGTGCGCAAAAGGGAGAAGATGATCATGAAGTTCGATTGTGACAAAGTAGAGTGTGCGAAGTGATTGAGCAGAGAGAGCAGAGTGTGCAAAGAATGCAAAGGTGAAGTAGACTAGTCAGGGTCTTGTAAAAGCGAAGGTATTTTCTGTTAATCTTCTAGATTCAAAATTGAAGTCCAGGTTGCAGCTTGGCATCAGGGGTTGGTGCTCCTTCCAGTAGTTGCTGGTAAATCAGGGGTTGGTGCTCCTTTCTGTTGGTGCAGATAAATCAGGGGTTGGTGCTCCTTCCAGTGGGTGTTGGTAAATTGATTGTAAAGTTGGTGCTTTGCAAAGGCTGGATTTGGATGGTAGTCCAAGCAGTCATTTTTGAGGAGTAGCCACATTGGTGAACCTCGTTAAATCTTGTGTTGTGTGATGCTCTTTTGTTATACTTGCTGTATCTGTTTTAAGGTTTCATTATTTCAGTTTTAAGAGCTGTAAATTCAAGATTAAAGAGCTACACTGATTCACCCCCCCTCTCAGTGTCATTGTAAGACTAACAAGAGTCATGTGCATGCAAGTGTTAAGTAGAGATGCCAAGATTCATGAGACTTGGCATAAGGAAAGGAATAGTCAAGTAACCAAAGAGTCATTCTACAATGACTATATATTACTCCATGGAGGAACATAGTGAATATAATGAGCATGACGAGCATAGTGAGCATAGTGAGCATTGAGAAGTAGTGAGCATTGAGAAGTCGTCATCTATATCATTGTTAAGAATCATGTACTATATTATGTAAGAGGAAAAATGAGTAATAAATTTTACATACATTTGAGCAACTAATATTGTAAGTTGTGCTACATGCTTTGTCCATATATGATTCACACTATTTACATTCATAATTTTTTCATATTAATGAATTTTAGTTGATATATTATAAGCCTTGATATACATATAAGTTTGTTCATATTTATTTTGCTTACATCATTATTTTGATCTTACTATATTGTGGCTATCATATATTTGATCCTATGGAATTTATCGTGTGAGTTTACATTAATATTAAGGATTCAAAAGCCATCAAGCTCTAGCTCTAGAATGTTAGTTTCCTTCATGAAGCATAAGTTCAACCATGAGAATTGTAATAAATAGTTTAATAGTCTCAAAAAAATGAAAGTTAATGATTAAATTTTATAAGGAATATATACATAATAACTAAACTATGGGTCATTGTATAATACAAGTGGAATTCATTTTAATCCCAAATAACAAAATAAAAAAAATTATCAATTTAATCAGCTGTGAAATAAATTTCATTTATATTATAATAACATTTTAACAAATTATAATGGTATTATTTTAATGAATTGTTTAGCAATCTCAAAAAGTTGAAAGTTTCAATCCATACTTTATCCCATAATCCAACCAATAACTAACAACTCAAATAATCCATTTAGGCATGAATTCCATTTGATATCATCTTCTTCTGCTTCAACATACAAAACTTCTATTCACTTCATAAAATCATATTTTGCTTTACCAAATTTAAATTGTTAGTTTCCTCCAATGAATTGATTTATAAATGGATCCCGTGAATCATTTTGTAATCCTTTGGAATATTATCTTGAATTTACTCCTTTTAGATTTTTCTTGTTAACTTTAGCTAAACTTACTACTTCCTCCAACCATGGAAAACACAATTTAACTTCATGATTGTATATTAAAACCCTTCTACTCAATAGCTTATATGCACATTTGTTCCTTTTTCTTAATGTATGTATAAAATTGATTTGTTCAAACTTTGTAACAAGGTCTCATATTTCCACAATGATCTCTTGTATGTTCCATGGAGCCTTTGCTTTCCTCAACATTGCATTTATTACTATTAGTGAATTTTCTTCCATTGATACTCTATTCATTTTCATTTGTCTACATATTTTTAATCCTTTCAAAGCCATCCAAGCTTCAAATTTATTATTTGTCTTAAATCCACTATTGAGAGCATAATGTTACAAAAATCATCCCTATTATTTTTTATTATTCCTCCTCTTAATGGTCCTATATTTCCTTTAGAAGCTCCATCAAAATTCAATTTGACAAACTCTATTTTAGATGGTTTCCTCTTTATATTTTTTTCTTCCTTTATTTTCTCCTATACCCACCATCATAATTCCAAGTGATGACTTAACTCCACCTATCAAGGTTCTCTACTTCAATATTAGAGACTGAATGAGTTGATAGGGCTTGGTTAGACTCCTCTATGGCTAAAAAAAAATTATCTTCATTACCTTTAAAATGGTTTCCTTTTCTTTATATATTCTTCTATTTATTTCAATCCATATAGTCCAAAGTTATGTATCTTTTGATGTATCCTATATTGTTTCTAATACCTCATTTTAAAAAAAAATATTACCATTTATTTAAACATTCTTCAATACTATCATTCATCACCATGCATTTACCAAACATACTAATAATCCGTTTCCATATGTTCTAGACTACTGAGTAGTGTCCTAAGAGATGGTCTATACTATCCTCCATTTTACATAGAATACATTATGAGGGGTTATGGATACCCCTTTTCATTAGGTTATCCTATGATAAAAATATTCTATGACCTACTAGCCATACAAACATTTTAACTTTTGGAATAATTAGGCTATTGCAAATATCTCTCTATATTCTTGAAATATTTTTATTTTGTTGGTGCTTTACATTGTACCAATTTCTTGCTATGTATTAACTTAAGCTATTCAACACCTAAATCAACTTATCCTTAGTTCCCCTTAAAATAATAACTATTATTATCTTTTCACTCAATTGCCTCTTAGTAAAAATATCTAGTATACTTATTATAATCTCCATTTGTATCTTCCTTCCTGATCCTTGTACATAATATTTGAAATACCATAACCATATTTATATTGAAATAATCTAATCCATGGTTTTAAAATTGTATCTAGATTGAATGGTTTTTTATCACACCAAGTATCCATCCAAATAGATTTTTATTCTAGTTTCCACCATCCATATTATATCTTAAATCACTAGATAAATTGATTTTTTTTAATTATTTGATAATGTAGAACCATCTAGTAGTGAGGGTATAATAAATATTAATCTTGGGTTATTGGGCTCAATGCACTTCAAAAAATTCCTATCAGTTATCTTTGACTCTCTTTGTATAATCTCCAAATTAATTTTTCACTTAAAGCTAAGTTTGCATCCACAAGAACTCTTAAATCAAGACCTCCCCTATTTTTGTCATCATACACCTTGATCTATTTGACCAAATAAAATTTTCTTTATCATGTAATCCTAATGATAAAAATGACCACATTATATAGATTTATTTTTTCTATCAATTTTAGCATAATATACAAGGACATATAATATGTAGAATGGACTATAAGACTGATTTAATTAGCTATACTCTTCCTACTAAAGATAACCATCTATATTTCCATGTTGGTAGTTTATATTGAACTTTACTTATAACTAGATTCCATTTTTTTATTCTCATTCTTCCTTCAAATAAGAGCATTCCTAGATATATTGCTAGCAAATTTGCCTCCCCCATTTGATGTAACTCATATATCCTTTCTTTGATTATAGTTGGATCATTTATGAAGTAAATATTAGATTTTTTTCTCTTAAATTTCTACCCAAACACTCTTTCATATTCCTTTAATAAGTTATTCAAAGCTTAGTGGTGACCTTTTAGAAGTCATAGATTTCTTTGAAATATATTTTCCCTTTCTACACATATTTTGAGGGGCACATGGGCGTAAGGAATGTTGAATGACTATTTTTCATGGTGATAAGCATTTTTATTTTAAAAATTGTACACAAATTTGTGGGTGAAGTAAACAAATGGAAGGAATTAAATGATTCCCGCTATTACAATTACTCATATATTTGTTGTATAATTTAATCTAAACTGTTAATTGGATGTTGTGGCCAGAGCAAGGGTATGCATGATTTGTGCACATTGAAACTTATGATATTGAGACCCTATATCCCTATCCTTAGTGTAGATGTATTCATTGTTTGAATAATGATGGTATTTTCATAAGCATGTTTTACGATTATGTGGTTAGAAAACAAAAATCAAAATATTGTTAACTAATAGGTTAGGTCTCAAATTTGATGGTTTATTTTTAATGTATGGGAAGAAATTTATTTTCTATACATCTAGTATGTGGTCTTGTGGTGTGTTTTCTATCACATATTTTCTATGCATCTAGTATGTAGCCTCGTGGTATGTTTTTTAGCACATCATTATTGATGGTCCATTGGATAGGGGAGGAGTCCTCAACACTTGTTGCACTTTAAGGCTTTATACCCCTCAACCATAATCTTTTTTATTGGATGATGGAGGAGGATAGTAATGGTTTTTAATATGCCACTCATATTGGTAATTCATGTGGTTCTTAGGTGGTTGTCATTTTTTTTATCAATACATAGGATTTTGAAGAATCCCACTTTGATATTGGTCTACACTTCTTGCTATACATGCCCCATACATAGATGAATAAGATAGTTTTTCTACTAATAACTATACTTATTAGTAGTAACAATGGAGGAAAAGTGGTAAAAGTTTACATTTGGTATTACTAAAACTCATGGAGTCTTCTAATTTTTCACATGTATTTGTTTAAAATTTTAAATTTTTAAATTTGGGTATTTTTGTCAATGCATGGAGATAAAAATTCTAAAGGCAATAAATTTTACATACAAAATTATTTTAAGCACATATTTTTTCCAAATTGCATGACTTTTTGAGATCTTTATGATAATTAAAGTTGTTTCACTAAATTATGCCAAATTTTTTTTGGTAATTTTATAGAAGCATATTTGACCATATGTCACATTCATTTGAAGACCTATTTTAGTTTAGTAGAGGTGCTTTTTGGTTGTAATAGGAGTAGGTTTTGGATGCTTAATGTAGGGCAAAACTTATTCGTATGGGTTACTTTCTAATCATGAGGGCTAATAAATTATAAAATTATGTTTTGCTTGAAAAATTAGTTGTTTGTTAAAGATTAGAGGATAGGTTGTCATAAACATATTTACATATTACAAATATTCTCATGAGAATCTCAACACTTTAGATCTAAATATGAATTCATGAATTTATATCCAAGGAGAGGTTGATCCAATTCATGCACCTTTGTCATGAGAAGGCAACTAGATTCATTTTCATAATTAGTGGGTAAACTTGACCCATATCATACTCAAAAATGCCATGAAAGCAATGACAATATCTTGATAATATATTCCTTATAGGGAATTTTGTAGTCTTTCAAATAAATATGATGTCTTATTTTTAATATTTTAATAGTATTTTAGATGGATAGGAAACTCACTTATTAACATCTAGATAATATTCCTCATGGTGATGGAGGCTCACAACTTGGCAACTTGACAATATTCCAAGTGTTGTAGGAGGATTTATGGTTCTAATACTATTTGGCACAATCAAGAATTCATTTTTATGGGAGATGGTATCATCTCCAATGTCTTATATCCTTGGTCCCAAGCTCAAATTATAAGGGGTGTTGGAATATGTGGTAATATAACCTTATCGACCAATTTTGATAGATCATGATGTAGTCATATAGAAAACATATGATATAAGCCTATAAGAAATCTTATGGTTATGTAATGATTTGATAAACATTTTATGTAATCCTATAGGAAATATTAATGCATTATCCCTTGTGGTATTGGTTAATCCACCTAGATGGTTATGTATTCACCCCCTATGGGATTGGTTAGATCACCTTGATAGTTAACCTTAATTAAATTTTAAATTAGGTTTTAGTAATTGTAGAAGCCCAATTTGAATGTATCCCTAATCTTCAATTTACAAATCTCTTTATTAGTTAGGTAATAAATCATACTTATGGTCAAACTAGGAGCATTTATTGCTTTAGAGATAAAAGCACTAAGACATGAGCAAAAGCACTGCCAATACTTTTGCCTTCTAGGTAGCACTTTCGTAAAGTTTAACTTTTTAGTCTTTCCTACCTAAAATATATCTCTAACGATAATTTTAGCATATGTTTTAGTGGGTTTCCCTACTAATGCTTTTGATTGACATGTACTAATAAAAATAATGGTTCTGATCACTAAGATCTTATTCATAGACATAGTAGAATTTGCATGTCCAAGATTTGTACTTTTCAATATTCCTCCACTAATGGCATCTTGATTCACTTCAAATTCTCACCATCTCTAATTCTATAATATTTAATACAATTATTTCCTTAAGGATCCATGGTTTCCTATAAAACCAACACTTGGGATTACCAATTCATAGATCATCTTGTAATGCAACAAAATTCTATTAAGATTCATTTCAATTCATAGGAATTCATCTTCATGCATGGTAGGGTTAAGTTAAATTCTTGTCATAGTTTTGTCAAGTCATCCAAGCTCTCTTTCAAGCAGCCAAACACATTACGTCTCCAAGGATTTAAGCTCAAGATTTTAAGTTCCTTCCAACAATAAGTAATCTCCAATCAAGCTTTCATAATAAGAGTGAAATAACCAAACACCTAGAAGCAAAAAGTGTACATAGAATTTTTCTCTTTCCCTTTATTTGCTTTTGCACTTCCATTGTTCTTGAAACTCTAATATCTAGTAAAATTGCACGTTAGATTGCTTTGAATATCTCATTTAGTTTAGCAATCTACCCCTTATCATTGCTAGTTAATCATTTAAGCAATCAATATCTCTATTTTTCTATCATTTAGTATGGTCTTTGTACTCCTTGGTTATAGACATTCATTATATTAGTTGTTAAATAATTTAAATTTTGTATTTACTTTTAGGTCATAATACTTTAAAGTAAAACCACTATCAGATTGCAATTCCAAGGGTAATATTATTGTTTGTTTACATAGTCATAGAGAGTGAGAGTATTGTTAGTTGGAAAAAGAATTGACAATGCCATCGCTTACCTAGTGGAACTTTTTCCATTGATCATTAATTTTATTCATTTATCATTCTATAATTGTTTCCATCATCTAAATAGTGATATGGTGCTAGGAAAGGGAGACTAGCATTCTCCTCTATCTCAAGCAAGACCATTTACCACTAATCCCTCTATTTTATATTTATTTTTATATAGTCATAGAAAGTGAAAGTATTGTTCATCAAAAAAAGAATCAATTATGCTATCGCTCACCTAGTGGAATTTTTTTACTGATAATTAATTTCATGCATTTCTACTTCTATCATTTTTTATTCCTAATTTGAATAGAGATCTATTGAAGAGTCTAACATTCTCCTCTAGATCAAGTAGTAAAGTTAATACATGCATAATAATACCAAAACAATTTTATAATATCACTACGTGGTCATGATGTAATGGTGGAGCTCATTTTAATCTCATATAACCAATTAAGAATAATAATATGATTAATTAAAAATTACTAACATTTATTTTATTAAAATATTACAATATACTAGGATCCTAGTGTTGCTAGAGTGATAGGGTGTGCACTATGAAGAGGTCAAAGGTTAAATTCTCTTTGACACTAAACAATGATATGGTCCATGCATACATAAAAAATAGATAAATTAGTTAATATTATGATATTATTATATTTTAAAAGTTTTATTTATTTTTGATTGGCCAAAAGCCCCTACTATTGATGCTTAGGACTAAAAATTCTCATCCCATCCATGACCTCTCATAAGATCAAGAGCTAAGCCTATCAATAGGGGATAGGCACACACCCACACACATACCGTGGTTTGAACCTTGGACCTTTTAAAAAAGAGACAAAGCCCAAACCATTGCGCTCATACCCAGGCCTATTTTAAAAGTTTTATTATCATTTATTTTATAATTATATGCAAACACTTTATTTTATATAAATTTTATGGTGTGTATTTGTTTTGGATTAAAAATTAATTTTTAAATGGATTTTGTCATAACCTAAAATACCACATCTTTCCTTTTTTTTTTTAAGTACACCTATCTCTACTACTTGCATACATAAATCTATGCAAGAGTACTAGGTGATCCGTATAATAGCTATTAATCTAATTCATTCATTTGATTAGACCAACCCCTTTTCTATCCACTAAAAATGTATGCTAATAACTTTCCCTATGTAAGTCCTTTTACAAAGGTGAAATAATCGACTTCTACTGCTACAGTTCCATATTCTCATTATAATTTAGGAATGCTCATTTGATTCAATAGTCAAGAAATTTCTTAATATATATCCAGACCCTCTTTAGATAAATCATATCCAAGGGTTCTCAAAATGTAATTGCCATCTAATTCTATTCTACTTTTGACCTAAAAGAAAAAACTAAACCTAAAAGTTTTCTTCCATTCTAACGCTATCACTGGTCACTTCTTAGGAGACACATAGTGTGACTCAATACTTTGATCAACATTCCACTAAATTTCAACTTAGGTTGAACACTCAAAACTTTGCTCAAGATACACTCTAATAGTCAATTGAGTGCAAGGTTAGATGCAAAATGCAAGTAATCTATGGTAAGAGTTACATAGTTTGGGTATTTTCTACTAGTCATTTATACTACACCCACAATAACATATAGTATAGCTAGATCTAATTCTTTCCTAAGAAAGATATCCTCACGTAAAACATATCTCACACTCCTAAATATCAATCATAGCTCTAGCTTAAAATAGCCTTGCTCAAACCTGCAACTAGACTCTCATTCAATCCCTTGGAAAACTAGCTTTAAACTTAATAACAATCTCACCAAGTTTAACAAATACAAGTAACACCCATCCCTATTGGTTTATAAGTAACTAAAATCTATAACACACTGTTATTTCATATCATAAATCATTTCCATTGTTAATATAAAGGAATGATATGTTTCACAATTTGGATAGCAAATCTCCCAAAAATCTACATAAAACAATTTTAAAAAGACAACATGCATAACTTTCAATTGTCCAAAACCTAAGTACCAGCTTTATAACACTAACTTGGGATATTATATTTGTATTCCTTCTTTTAAAGTTTTTTTGGTCTACCCACTACATGTTTTTCAAATCCTTCTCCTCTGCACCTTCCAATCACTTTTTTTCCTTTGCTCTCTTTCTTTTTCTTCAGCTAGTATTCCCGCACCTCTACTCTCCAGTATTTGGTATTCATTATTCATTAACCATTGTCTCCATTTATCAGTGCCCATCATCCACCTTTTTTGAAGTATGATTATGGACTAACCACCCGAAGCATAGTATTCCACTAGCTATGACTCATAACATGGTCTAAAAATATTCAAATACTACCACCTTGAGGAGCTACCAATGAACTTCTATAATGTAATCTATTTGTTTCATTAAAATCAATCACAAGGTCACTAAAAATCCACACATTGACTTTATATGCATAAATAAAAATCTTATTTCTTTATGGTCAATCCCAAAAAGGCCCTTAGATAAAAGATAATAATGCAATTTACCGAATCCATACCAAATCCATTAAGCATAGTTATCCCTCATTTAATATTTTAACCATCATGATTGTCAACAAATGCTTTTTCTTTAAGGAAAGACACAATAAACCAATTATTCAATTTTCCTTACAATACATCTATATAAATTGAATAAACGTTTATCCAAAAATAGAATAACAAATGAGCAACCTATTTGCATCCTAAGATTATTATATATCCCCTCATGTATTTCATAAAAGATATCTACATGAATGGTGAGCATTCATTTATATTTCCCAAATTACTTCAAATATTAAAACATCACATCACTTTTCTCCCTTGAATTATCTTTCTCATTGCAATGGTAGTTTCAAGTCTTATATATATTTGTAAATCATAAGATTTTCCATAGAACTAAATATCATCAATTATTAAATACCCCATAAAGTAATTACTATAAAAATTTATCCACATATACAAGAATATTTAAAGATCCATTAACATCTTTATTCTGAATTTCTTTCCCTTATGAGAGTAATACTAGTTTTACATTACCAGCTATCATTCCATGGCCTTTCATACAAGATAAAATGCATAGTGATAAAAATACAAAATATACATGAATTATTATTCACCTTTAACAAGAAGCATAACCATATCCATTAATATTAAAACTTAGCACCAATATAGAGTCAAAGTATCCATATAAAAGCATCACAACACAATGTTTATCCTAGGAAACTCGAAGGTAAAAACCCAGCCAAGAATGCTTTTAAATTTATTCATATAAAAAGGAATAAAAAATTTAGTACAAGCATTTCATTTAGCCTCTACTCTTGATTCTGAAGTTCTTTAATAAATATAACCGTAATATGAACTTTTCCATTAGCTCATATACTTTATTGGGTCCCATAACTTGGATTGAGGCTCTACTCTTTAATAAAAGTTTAGAATTACAAAGAATCCCCTTATTCATTTACAATTTGATGTCTTGAATATCTCATATCAGTAATCAATATTTATAAACACCTAGCATTAGTCTTTAAAAGAGCTAAGTTGTAAATACTTACAAGTAAATCAGATACAAAGTGCTATCAGATCAATCTCATTTATAATTTGACCTATTGCAAGAGAAATACAATTTACCCACAACATAGTAGTGAATTCTAAACACCTAATCACACTTCTAGAAAATTATAATCAAGGAAATCACAATCGACAACACAGTCAAATATCACTCTAGTTATTACACTCTAAAATGCATTAGAACCTTCTCTTCTCTAAGAGATATCCATTTAACCCTAAGTAACCAAAATACTTGGCAATAATACACAATTTAAATACACTCATCTTCAGTGTCACTGTAAATCCATTTACATACATAGGGTCTCTTTTTTAATAATAAAACCATACCTCCTTACTCAGATGTTCAAAGGCTACTTCAACTTTAACTTCACTTAAAGCTTACCTAGAAAGTAATCGACTTCTACTGCTACAATTCCATATTCTCATTATAATTTAGGAATGCTCATTTGATTAAATAGTCAAGAAATTTCTTAGTATATGCCCTCTTTAGATAAATCATATCCAAGGATTCTCAAAATGTAATTGCCATCTAATTCTATTCTACTTTTGACCTACAAGAAAAAAACTAAACCTAAAATTTTCCTTCCATTCTAACGCTATCACTGGTCACTTCTTAGGAGACACATAGTGTGACTCAATACTTTGATCAACATTACACTAAATTTCAACTTAGGTTGAACACTCAAAACTTTGCTCAAGATGCACTCTAGTAGTTAATTGAGTGCAAGGTTAGATGTAAAATACAATTAATATATGGTAAGAGTTACATAGTTTGGGTATTTTCTACTAGTCATTTATACTACACCCACAATAACATATAGTATAGCTAGATATAATTCTTTCCTAAGAAAGAGATCCTCATGCAAAAACATCTCTCACACTCCTAAATATCAATCATAGATCTAGCTTAAAATAGCCTTTGCTCAAACCTGCGACTAGACTCTCATTCAATCCCTTGGAAAACTAGCTTTAAACTTAATAACAATCTCACCAAGTTTAACAAATATAAGTAACACCCATCCCTATTGGTTTATAAGTAACTAAAATATATAACGCACTGTTAGTTCATCTCATAAAGCATTTCCATTTTTAATATAGGGGAATGATATGTTTCACAATTTGAATAGCAAATATCCCAAAAAACTAAATAAAACAATTTAAAAAAGACAACATGAATAAATTTCAATTGTCAAAAACCCAAGTACTAGCTTTATAACACTAACCTGGGATATTATCTTTGTATTCCTTCTTTTAAAGTTTTTTTGGTCTACCCACTGCATGTTTTTCAAATCCTTCTCCTCTGCACCTTCCAATTATTGTTTTTCCTTTTCTCTCTTTCTTTTTCTTCAGCCAGTATTCCCTCACCTCTACTCTCTAGTCTTTGGTATTCATTATTCATTAACCATTGTATCCATTTGTTAGTGCCCATCATCCACCTTTTTTGAAGTATGATTATGGACTAACCACCCGAAGCATAGTATTCCACTAGCTATGACTCATAACATGATCTAACAATATTCAAATAATACCACCTTGATGACCTAGCACTATGACTCATAACATGATCTAACAATATTCAAATAATACCACCTTGAGGACCTAGCAATGAACTTCTATAATGGAATCTATTTGTTTCTTTAAAATCAATCGCAAGGTCACTAAAACTCCACACATTGACTTTATATGCATAAATAAAAATATTATTTCTTTATGGTTGATCCCAAAAATACCCTTAGATAAAAGATAATAATACAATTTACATAATCCATACCAAATCCATTAAGCATAGTTATCCCTCATTTAATATTTTAACCATCATGGTTGTCAACAAACGCTTGTTCTTTAAGGAAAGACACAATAAACCAATTATCCAGTTTTTCTTACAATACATCTATATAAATTGAATAAATGTTTGTCCAAAAATAGAATTACAAATGAGCAACCTATTTGCATCCTAAGCTTATTATACATCCCCTCATGTAGTTCATAAAAGATATCTACATGAATGGTGAGCATTCATTTATATTTTCCAAATTGCTTCAAATATTAAAACATCACATCATTTTTCTCCCTTGAAGTATCTTTCTCTTAGTGATTAAGTATTCTTTCCTCTCCATGAGGAAACCTATTCCTCTCTCACTAGCAAATCCATTAGTAGAAACAAACTTTTCCATAAAAATATATCCCTGCAAAAAGTAGTCATGAATCATTAGTCATTCCTTTAATAAAATACATCATATCATTCCTCACAATATGTTTTGCAGAAAACTAAACATGAAACCGTCGATCATTTCATCACAAAACAGACAAAGTCAATAATACATCTAACTATCAAAAAAGTATGCCAAGGGAGGGTCATGACATCCTTCCCCCCTTAGGCTTAACAAAGTCCTTTGTGTTTCATTTTAGTTCAAACATAAAACAACAATTACATAGTATTTTAAAACAAGAATGAAAAATGTTTCTACATGTTTTTTACTTTCTCCCAAGTAGTATTTCTCTCAGATTAATGGTCCCACTGGATCTTGCATTGCTCTAGAGTTTATTTCCTCAATTATTTGGAACAAAACTCAAGGATTTTTACTGGTCAAACCTCTATAGCCTCTAGGTCCATCATCTACAATTTAGAAAAGTCTCACACATGATCAGGGTTAGCTATATATTTTCTAAGCAATGAAATATAAAAGGTATCATAAATCTTCAACAAACTAGGTGGTAGGGCAAGTTTGTATGCCATAGGATTAATATTTTCTATAATTTCAAAGGGATCAATAAAATGTGGATTAATTTTTGTGGATTTAATAGCACTCTTCTTTGATCTCACTCTTCGAAATACTCAGTCACCTACAATAAACACTCTTGGTGACTTCTTAAGATCAGCATAATGTTTTTGATGAACTGTAGCTTCCTTAAGACTTTCTCTTATTGTTCTTAATTGTTCCTCCATTTTGTTGACCATATTAGGTCCAAGCATAACCTTGTCCTCTGGATTATCCCAAGATAATGGTGTCCTACTCCTCATGCCATATAGATATTAAAATGGTGTCATGCCTAAGGTCAAATTGTAATCGTTGTTATAGGCTAATTCTACCAAGTGCAAGTAATCTTCCCATCAGGTTTTCTAATTCATACAATACATGTAAAACATGTCCTCTAAAACCTAGTTTACCCTTTCAATTTACCCATTAGTTTTTGGGTGGTATGCAAAATTGATGTTTAACCTAGTGCTAATAGCTTGATGTAAAGCTTGTCAAAACTCAGATGTAAATCTTGAGTCTCTATCTAAAATGATCACTTCTAAAAAACCATGAAGCCTAAATATTTCCTTGGAAAATCTAGTAACCACAACCATGCCATCATCCTTGGTATTTTTGTGTATAAAATACATAACCTTGGTCATTCTATCGACCACAACTAGGATTACATCATGTTGGAATATGGTCTTTGGAAAACCTACAATAAAATCCATTTAAATCACCTACCACTTTTGTGTCGATACATCATGTGGGTATAATAACCCTATAGGATGTCTATTTTTTGCCTTTAATTTCTAGCATTCAAAGTATTAAGCAACAAATTCAGTTATGTCCCTCTTCATTCCTAAGCAGTAGAAAGTTTTCTTCATATTCTCTCTCATTTTTGTCCCTCCTAAGTGTGCATAATATGGAGATCTATGTGGTTCATTCATAATAATTTTCCTTAGGTTACCAACCTCAGGAATTACTACCCTATCCTTAAAGCATTAAAAACCATCCTTGATACTGAAATCCTTACTTTCCTCTAGTTTATTTTCATTCTTTTCCCAAATATGATTGCAAAACACATTCTGATGTTGTATTTCCTTAAATTGTTCCATAAAACTGACATGGATGTGTGTTAAAGCAACTATGTGTCTTATCCTAATTAGTCCATTAGTGAATTTTTTTTTTCCCTTTATATATTCAATACCAAAATCATATTCAGCAAGAATTCCATACACCTCTATTTATCATTTAGCAAAGGCTGGGTAGATATGTATCTCAGGATTTGATGGTTAGTCTTCAACTCAAAGGGTTTTTCTAACAGATAGTATTACCAAATCTTGAGATAAAATACCCATTGTTGCCAATTCCAGATCATGGGTTGCATAATTAACCTGATGTTATTTTAGTTTCCTTGAACCATAGGCTACCATTGCTTCATCTTGAGAGAGCACTCCTCCCAAACCTTCCAATGATGCATTTATACATACATAAAAACTACCCTAAGGATCTAATACCTTTAGTATGGGATATGTAGTAAATTTTTGATTGAGTAGATCAAAAGCTACCTCACATTTATCCATACAATTAAACTCTTTTCCCTTCCTCTGAAGGTTAGTTATTGGATCGATTGTCTTAGTGTAATACTTCACATAACACCTATAATTTCTAATCAAACCCATGAAAATTTGGACTTCCATCACATTTATAGGTTGCGGCCAATTTAGTATGGCTTCTATCTTCTTAGGATCCACCACGATCCCTTCTACTGATACAATATGCCCTATATATTGTACTTTTGATACATAAAATTCACACTTCAATAAATTCTCGTATAGTTGATTCTTCCTTAGCAGCTCCAAAATAATACTAAGGTTTTGGTCATACTCTGACTTATTTCGAGAATATATCAAAATCATCTAAGAACATCATAACAAATCGGTCTAAAATCTTACTAAAAATGCTATTCATTAGGTTCATAAATGTTATTGGTGCATTCGTTAGACCAAAGGGTAAGATAGTAAAATCATAATCTCCATAATGATTTTTTAAGGTTGTCTTATGGGTATCCTCTTCACAAACCCTCAATTAGTGGTATCCCAACTTCAAATCAATCTTTGATAAAATAATGGTATCCTTGAGCTAATCAAAGAGATATTCAATTTTGGGTAGAGGATATTTGTTATTTATGGTTTCCTTATTCAGCATTTTGTAATCTATGCATAGTCATAATGAACCATCCTTATTTTTAACAAATAGCACAGGTGCACCCTAAGATGACACACTCAGTTTGATTAACTATTTTTCCAATAATCCTTGCAATTGTACCTTTAGTTCTTGTATATCATTTGGGTTCATTTTGTAAGGAAACCTATGTATAGGATCTGTTCTAGCTTGAATCTCAATTATGAAATCAAATTCACTCTTTGGAGGTAATCCAGGTAACTCTTCTAGAAATACATCCTTTAAGTCTTGTAGTACTGGGTGTTTTCCAAACACCTCCTCTTCATTTTACTTTCCAATCTCATTTAAATTAACTACATATATTGTTCCTCCTCTCTTGATGGCTTTCTTAAGTTGCATTTCCTAGAGGATCTAAAGTTGAAAATCCCCTTACAGGTTGTACACTCTCTATATTTTCCAATCAATTTCTAAATATTAAATCATTCTATCTTGGAAATTGATTATGGCCTTATGCGATTGCAACCAATCCATTCCTAGGACTACATCGAAAGCATGTAGTGGTTCTACATAAATGTAACCTATAGTTATAGTAATAGGTAAGATGATTTCAGCCATAGGGTAACATTGATCTACAAATTAGGTCTATCCTAAGCCATACTCGACCTTCCACCCATGTGCCAATATTCTTGGCCTTTTTGGTATATTTTTAATTAAGATAATGGAAATAAAATTGTTTGTGGTACAAATATCAATCAAAATTCTAACATTTCTACCAAATATCTTACCTTTTATTAGTAGTGGAGTGGCTTATCCTTCCAAATTCTCACTCTTGGTTGCTGCATAAATCTTATGTGTTGATTCCTTATAAACAGGTTATTTTCCCTTAGAACTAGATCCTGCTTTGAGTGGACATTTATTGATTTAATGTAGACCACCACATTCATAACATCCTACTTTGGGTCTTGGATGTGTTTTATGTTTTTATCCATTTATTTTAATATCTAGTGAGGGCTTGGCCTGATCCTACACTGGTGTTCAGTTATTACCATTGTTGCAATTGTTAGGATTTTAGTTCTTCCCTTTGAACCTTTTTCTAAACTTTCCTTGCTTTCTATCATTTATTCTATCCTATCTAGGGGACTCTTGTTTTCTTGTTCACTTTCCTATTTTATGAACCCTGAACTATTTCTTTTTCTTAGTGCCTCTCTATCTTTCTTAGATGGCCCTTCATAATTGAAATAAGGATTAAGATAGCTTTCAACTTTCCTGGCCAGATCATAGGCCTTTTGAAAAGTACTAGGTTCTTGCATGTTTACTTCATACCCCACTTTGGGATATTCTCCTAGTATAAACTTATGTACCTTCATTTTCTCATTATATGTAGGTACATACTTCATTAGCATGACAAATTTATAATAATAAGCTCTCATCATCTTATTACCTTACCTAAGCTATCACAAAGTTCTCCCATTTCAAATCAATGGCACCCTCAATCCCTTGTTATCCACTAAACATTTCCCACAAATCCAAGACAACTCCCTGTAAGTATAGAGTGGCATTAGTCATATGGGTGCTAGTGGAATAGTTCTTCATGTTATAAAAAATCTCTATCTCCTTCAACCAATATTCGATTTTATCACCATCTTTGTCTCCATTGAACTTGGAAGATTTTAGGTGTTTCATGTACTTTCCCAGTTATACCTCTAGATTAATTCTAGCCTATTGTGCTTCTAAATTGGTCTCATTCATTTATTATGCTCTAGGATTATCAACTGGTGAATCTTGATTCACTATAGCCTCCAAAAGTTATTTATGTGTTTCCATTTGTTCTCTCAGTAAGGTAATTGTTTTAGTAAGATACTCATCATTATTAGGATCATTTGTACCTATATCTAGGGTCTCAACCTCTACATTAATTTTTTTGTGTCTGCCTAGTTGATGGGGTAGCACTCCCTCTTCTTATTTTAGGCGGCATTGTCCTTGGCCACACATAGGAGAGATAGTAGGGATCAGTTCACAATTACATCTTTGAATTATTTTCTCTTACTAGAAACTATTTTCCTAGTTATCCTAACTCAGCAATCGAGGTCTACCTTTAGTAGACCCACTTTCCTTGTAGGTATAGTATTTACATTACTTATCCTATCACACCCCATCTAGTCCTACACAAGGAAACTTATATCCCTATGAACCTAACATTCCAATAGCAAATGTCATAGCCTAAAATACCACCTTTTTTTCTTTCTTTTTTTTATCTTTTTTTATTAAAGTACACCTATCTCTATCTCACCTTTATCTATCCAATTTAACTCTTTTCCCTTCCTCTGAAGGTTAGTTATAGGAGAAGTTATCTTGGCATAATCCTTCATATAAAACCTATAATATCTGATCAAATCTATGAAAATTTGGACTTCCATCACATTTATGGGTGACAACCAATTTAGTATGGCTTCTATCTTCTTAGGATCCATCGTGATCCCTTTTGCTAGTATAATATGCCCTAAATATTACACTTTTGATACATAAATGTTTTACTTCAATAGGTTCCCATACATCTGATTCTTCATATATCAAAATCATCTAGGAACACCACAATAAATCAGTCCAAAAGCTTCCTGAAAATGATATTCATTAGGTTCATAAATGTTGTTGATGTATTCGTTAGACCAAAAGGAAAGACAATAAATTCATAATATCCATAACAAGTTTTGAAGGTTATATTATGGGTATACTCTTCGTAGATCCTCAATTGATGGTATCCCAACATTAGATAAATCTTTGATAAAATAGTGGTATCCTTGAGTTGATCAAAGAGATCTTTGATTTTGGGTAGAGGATATCTATTTTTTATGGTTGCCTTATTCAACATTCTATAATCTATGCATAGTCATAAGGAATTATTCTTCTTCTTAACAAATAGCATAGGTACACCCCAAGGTGACACACTCAGGCTGATTAACCCCTTTTCCAATAATCCTTATAATTGTACCTTTAGTTCTTGTATCTCAATAGGTTTCATTCTATAAGGAGCCCTATGTATAGGATTTGTTCTAGGTTAAAGCTCAACTGTGAAATAAAATTCACACTTTGGAGGTAATCCAGGTAACTCTTCTAGAAATACATCCCTTAAATCATGTAGTATTGGGTGTTTCCCAAATACCTCCTCTTCCTTTTCCTTTCCAATATTATTTAACTTAACTACATATATTGTTCCTTCTCCCTTTATGGCTTTCTTAAGTTGCATTGCCTAGAGGATCTAAGGTTGAAAATACCCTTATAGGTTGTACACCCTCTATATTTTCCCATCATATTCTGAATATTTAATCCATCTATCTTGGAAATTGATTACATCCTTATATAATTCAGTCATAGGGTAACACTGATCTATAGAGTAGGTATATCCTGAGCCATACTCAACCTTCCACCCATGTGCCAAGATTCATGGCCTTTTTGGTATATTATTAATTATTCTAGTGGAAACAAAACTATTTGTGGCACCACTACCAATAAAAATTCTAATATTTCTATCAAGATCTTATCTTTTGTCAGTATTGGAGTAGCTTGTCCTTCCAAATTCTAACTCTCAATTATTGCATAAATATTGTGTGATGGTTCCTTATAAGAAGGTTCTTTTCCCTTAGAACTCAATCCTACTTTGAGTGAATATGTTTTGGTGTAATGCGGACTGCCACATTCATAACATCTATCTTTGGGTCCTGGATGTGTTTTCTATTTCTATTCATATTCTATTTTAATTGATAGTGAGGGATTGTTCTGACCTTATGCTGGTGGTTGGTTATCACTATTTTTGCAATTCTTAGGATTTTGGTTCTTCCCTTTGAACCTTTTCCTAAAATTTCCTTGCTTCCTATCATTTCTTATATCCTATCTAGGGGGACTCTTGTTTGTTTGTTCACTTTCCCATTTAATGAACCCTGCACTATTTCTTTTTCTTAGTGACTCTTTATCTTTCCCAGATACCTCTTCATAATTTAAATAATATTTAAGATAGGTTTTATCTTTCCTTGCCAAATCATAGACCTTCTGAAGAGTACTAGGTCCTACATATTTACTTTATGCCCCACTCTAGGATTAGCTCCTAGTATAAACTTATGTACCTTCATTTTATCATTATATGTAGGTACATACTTTATTAGCTTGATAAAAATTTGATAATAAACTTCCACCATATTATTACCTTACCTAAGGTTTGTGAATTCTTCAAATTTCTTGGTGTAGAATTGTTCTATGAGAAATATTTTCTTTGAAAGATGTCACAAAGTTCTCCCATTTCAAATAAATTGCAACCTGAACCCCTTGTTCTCCATTGAATATTTTCCACCAATCCAAGCCAACTTCCTGTAAGTGTAGAGTGGCATAATATATATGGGTGCTAGTGGAATAGTTCTTCATGTTACAAAAATTCTCCATCTCCTTCAACCAAGCTTCGGATTTATCACCATCTTCCTCTCCATTAAAATTCAAATATTTTAGGTGTTTCATGTCCTTGCCCAATTATGCCTCTATATGAATTCTAGCCTATTGTGATTTTGAATGGATCTCATTCACTTGTCCTACTCTAGGATTCCCAATTGGTGATTCTCAATTCATTATAGCCTCTAATAGTTATTTATGTGTTTCCATCTATTCTCTCAATAAGGCAATTATTGCAGTAATATCCTCCCTCTCATTATTAGGAGCATTCATACCAATATCTAAGGTTTCAACCTCTACATTATTTTGTCATGTCTACATAGTCTATTGGATAGTACTCCCTCTCCTCTTGGATGGCATTGTCCTTGGCCACACATAGGAGAAATAGTAGGGATCAGTTCACATTTACATCTTTGAATTGTTTTTCCTACTAGAAACTATTCCCTAGTTATCCTAACTTAGAAATCGAGGTCTATATTTAGTAGACCCACTTTCCTTGTAGGTATAGTCTTTACATTGCTCATCCTATCACACCCCATCTAGTCTTGTGCAAGGAAACTTGTATCCTTACGAACTTAGCACTCTGATACCAAATGTCATAACCAAAAATTCCACATATTTTTTTGTTTCTTTTTTAACTACACCCATATCTACTCCTTGCATACATCAATCTATGCAAGAGTACTAGGTTATCCATATAATATATATTAATCTAATTCATTCATTTGATTAAAACAACACTTTTCTATCCATTGAATAGGTATGCTAATGAATTTCCCTACGCAAGTATTTTTACGAAGGTGAACTAAGCACAATGATTCCAGACTATCCCTCTCATCACCACAATAATCTAGAATTTTATGGGTAAATCACTTCTCATATTTTGTTCATGAATACACTATTATGGATGCCAAAATTATTCATTGACATCAATAAGGTATTACTTCCTTTCTAATGACTTAATGTGTCATAGGGAAATTATTCTTCTCTCACATATTTGTATCTATTTTACACTACTCCTATCAAGATCCTTTTATGATATACTGGAGTAACTTTATATCATGCCTCGTTACAATGGTAGTTTCAAGTCCTATATATATATATATTTAAAAATCAGAATATTTTACATATAACTAAATATCATCAATTATTAAATCCCCCATAAAGTAATTACTAAGAAAATCTGTCCACATATACAAGAATATTTAAATATCCATTAACATCTTTATTCTCAATTTTTTCCTTACGAGAGTAATACTAGTTTTACATGACCATCTATCATTTCATGGCCTTTCATACAAGATAAAATTCATAGTGATAAAAATCCACAATAAAAATTAATGATTATTCACTTTTAACAAGAATCATAACCATATCCATTAATATTAAAACTTAGCACCAACATAGAGTCAAAGTATCCATATAAAAGTCTCACAACACAATGTTTAGCATAGGAAACCCAAAGGTAAAAACCTAGCCAAGAATACTTTTAATTTTATTCATATAAAAAAGGAATAAAACATTGAGTACAAGATTTTATTTTAGACTCTACTCCCTATTATGAAGTTCTTTAATAAATACAATCGCAGTATGAACTTTTCAATTAGCTAATATTCTCTATTGGATCCCATAACTTGGATCAAGGCTCTACTCTTTAATAAAAGTTTAGAATTACAAATAAGCCCCTTCATTTACAATTTGACATCTTGAACATATCATATCAATAATTAATATTTATAGACACTTGAAATTACTCTTTAAATGAGCAAAGCCATAAATACTTACAAGAAAATCGGATATCATAGTACTGTCACATCAATCTCATTTACAATTTGACTATTGCAAGAGAAAGGCATTTAAACCACAACATAGTAGTGAATTCTAGGCACCTAATCACACTTCTAGAAAATGATAATCAAGGGAATCACAATTGACAACATAGTAAAAGGTCACTCCAATTATTACACTCTAAAACTCATTAGAACCTTCTCTTCTATAAGAGATATCCATTTAATCCTAAGTAACCAAAATAATTGGTAGTAACACACAATTCAATTGCACTCATCTTCAATGTCATTGTAAATCTATTTGCATACACAGGGTCTCTTTTTTAATAATAAAACCATACCTCCTTACTCAAACGTTCAAAGGCTAGTTCAACTTCAACTTCACTTAAATCTTACCTAGAAAATAACTCACTTCCACTCCTACAATTCCATATTTTTTTATAATTTAGGAATGCTCGATTGATTCAATAGTTAAGAAATTTCTTAATATAAATCCAAGATCTCTTTAGATAAATCATATCTGAATGTTCTCAAAATATAAAACATCATTTAATTCTATTCTACTTTTGACCTCCAAGAAAAATCCAAGCCTAAAGGTTTTCTCCTATTCTAACACTATCGTCGATCGCTTCTCAGGAGACACATAGTTTGATTCAATATTTTTATCAACACCCCACTAAATTTCAACTTAGGTTGAATACTCAAACCATTGCTCAAGACACACTCCAGTTGTTGATTGAGCATAAGGTTAGAAGCAAAATGCATTTCATCTACATTAAGAGTTAAGTAGTTTGGGTATATTCCACTAGTCACTTATACTACACCCACAACAACATATATCACAACTAGATCTAATTATTTTCTAAGCAAGAGAGTCTCACATAAAACATCTCTCACACTTATATATATCAATCATAACTCTAGCTTAAAATAGCCTTTGTTGAACTGAGTTGGTTGTAGTCAAACCTAATTTAAACTTAATAACAATCTCACCAAGTTTAATTGATACGAGTAACACCCATCTCGACTAGTTTATAAGTAACTAAAATCTATAACATGTTGTTACTCCAACTCAGAAAGCATTTCCATTGTTAATATAGGGGAATGAGATGTTTCACAATTTGGACAGCAAAGCTCCTAAAATTCTAAATGAAACAATTTAACAAAGACAACATGCATAGCTATCAATTATCCAAAAACTGAGTACCAACTTTACGACACTAACTTGGGATATTATCTTCATATTCCTTCTTTCAAATTTCATTTGGTTTGCCCACGTACATTTTTCAAATCCTTCTCCTCTGCACCTCCCAAAAATTTTCTTTATTTTATATATTTCTTTTTCTTCAGCCAGTATTCCCTCACCTCTACTCCCCTCCACTCTTTGGTATTCGTTATTCATTAACCACTACCTCCATTTGTCAGCACCCATCACCCACCTTTTCAAAGTATGATTATGGACTAACGACCCAAAGCATAGTATTCCACCAGCTATAAATCATAACACGATCCAACAATATTCAAATAATACCACCTTGAGGAGCTAGCGATGAACTTCCATAAGGGAATCTATTTGTTTCTTTAAAATCAATTACAGGGTCACTAAAACTCCGCACATTGACTTTCTACGCATAAAGAAAAATCTTCTTTATTTATGGTCGATGCCAAAAAGGCCCTTAGATAAAAGATAATAATGTAATTTACTTGATACTTACCAAATCCATTAAGCATAGTTATCCCTCGTTTAATATTTTAACCATCATGGTTGTCAACAAAATGCTTGTTCTTTAAGGAAAGAAACAATAAACCAATTATTCATTTTTCCTTACAATAAATCTATATAAATTGAATAAACTTTTATCCAAAAAGAGAATAACAAACTAGCAACCTGTTTGTATCCAAAGCTTATTATATCTCCCCTCATGTAGTTCATAAAAGATATCTACATGAATGGTGAGCATTCATTTATATTGCCCATTTTTTTCAAAGATTAAAACATCACATCACTTTTCTAAAAGATATCTACATAAATGGTGAACATTCATTTATATTGCCCAAATGTTTTTAAAGATTAAAACATCACATCACTTTTCTCCCTTGAAGTATCTTTCTCTTAGTGATTAAGTCTTCTTTCCTCTCCATGAGGAAACCTAGTCTTGTCTCACCAAAAATCCATTAGTAGTAACAAAATTTTCCATAAAAATATATCCTTGGAGAAACTAGTCATGAATCATTAATCATTTCTTTAATAAAATACATTATATCATTCCTCACAATATGTTTTGCAAAAAACTAAACATAAAACCTTCAATCATTTCATCACAAAATAGATAACCAATAATACATATAACTATAAAAAAAAATTATGCCAAAGGAGGATCATAACAGATAATCTAGGATTAAATGAGACCCATGTTATTACCACATAGGTACTGGAATAGCTTATAAATTATAGATAAATTACAAGGCAAGTGAACCTCATTCTCCTTAAAAGTTTAAAAAATTATCTATTGAACTATCACTGATAAAAATTTATTAAAAATTAAATATATAATTTTTATTTTATTTCTTCTTGTTAAAAAATATTTTCTTTTTTACCAATTTATCTCAAATTAAAATACAACAAAAGTCCCAGGTAGACAACGCAATGGTACGGGTTGGCTCTTCTTCGGAAGGTCCAAGGTTCAAACCACGACATGGGCAAGGGAGGTCCAAGGTTCAAACTATGATACGAGCAAGTGTGTGAGGGGGTAGGTGTATGGTGGGTGTGCGTTAAATTTTCTATTGATAAGTATATCTCTCGGCTTTACATGGTTGGGAGGAGACTCCTCAACCCTGTGCATTGGTCGTAGGGGTTTTTCACACTAACCAAATAAAAAAAAACAACAAAAGTTCATCTTTAAAACTAACAATTTTAATTATCCATTTCCTAGCACTTTCAGCAGCATAAAATGTTTAAAATGATTGTGACATGGTGGTTATAGGGGCAGACTACACGAAGATCTATGTGGCGGCTTCTGAGGCGGACAACGCAGAATACTGTGGCGGCCATAAAAAGTTGAACAGCCTGCCCAGATTCGTGGCGGCTAACAATTCTACCATGTAAATTCAAAAAAAAAAAACTAACAATTTTAAATATTAATATTATTTAATCTTTAAATTTAATAATGAATGTTTATTTAAAATGAACTTTAAGAAAATAAAGTGTTAAAAAGTAAAATCCTTGTCAAAGAGAAAGAGAATAAAAGGAGTAGGTACAAGACTTTCACATATAAATTTAACATTTTAATGATAAGAGACCTAGGTTCAAACTTTGTGGGCATGCCCAATCTAGGGCAAAGGTAGTAGTCTGAATTGAATTCTCGTTGAGTGTGCGTCAGCTTGATGACGGAGGTACCAATCTTGAGCCAGTGAGGGTCTCTCTCACTCTGATTTGTATTCACCGAGATGAGATAGGGGTTATAGTGGTAACACCATGATTTGACATGAGATAGGGGTTATAGTGGTAACACCATGATTTGATGCTATGAATCGACCATGTGACCAGTTGTTCAAAAAGGAAAAATAATTACATTCCTCTATGCATCAAAAAAATAAAAATAAAACTCAATACTCTCAAAATTAAAAATTGAAAGACCTTTAATAAAAAAAGAAATGTAAAATTCTTTCCTTAAAGACAATAAAAGAGTATTAATGTGTTGATTCAAATATAAATATACAACTTGAATAGTTTCATAGTAAGGCTTTAAAATTTTAAAATGAAATTTTAAATAACCACCTTTAACATTAATATTTGTGGTCATCCAGTTTAAAAAGTATAGTTATAACCCCATTTTCTTCCATATTTAAACTTTTACACCTATGAAGGTATTTATATTTTACTTTTAATATTAAAATTTTTAAGTATTTAAATCTTACAAGTTTTAAATCTCTTTAAATTATAAAGAAAAAAACTAAAATTTAAAAGATGGAATACTATATTCTAAAGTTACTAACGAATTTTACAATAGTTTGATGTAAAGTTTTTTTTTTTTTTTTGAAAAAACTTGTATTAAAACAAAGATCAATTACAAGTTGGGATGAGACTTTTCCCAGCCATAGTCAGAGAGAACACATGTTTACAACAGTAAAAGAAGATTTGCATTGGAGCCAAATCTCTTAAACCATTACCTAGCTAACAGGGGAGTCGGAAAATCTGACATTCAAGTGGGGAGAGACTACTTCCCCATTGGCCTAAGGCATGATCCTACAAGTTTCAATGCTTGCACAATGTGAGAAGTTGCCAAGGGGATCGGTTTGGTCTATTGATGCAACTTGTTGCAATATCGCAACACTTTTTCCTTCTCCTTTGACCATGAAAATACAACATGTCACAAAATCGCGACACTTTTCTCTTTTGGCTGTGAAAATGCAATATGTCGCGATATCGCAACACTTTTTCCTCTTTTGGCCACGACGTTGCAACATGTCACGATATCGCGAAACTTTTTCCTCCTTTGGTCGCGATGAAGCAACATGTCGCGATATCGCGACACTTTTTTTCTTTTGTCCGCGATGATGCAACATGTCGCGATATCATGACACTTTTTCTCTTTGGCCGTGACGATGCAACATGTCGCGATATCGCGACACTTTTTCCTCCATTGGTCGTGGCAAAGCAACATGTCGCGATATCGCGACACTTTTTCTCCTTTGGCCGTGATGTTGCAACATGTCGCGATATCGCGACACCTTTTCCTCCTTTGGCCATGACGATGCAACATGTCGCGATATCGCAAAACTTATTCTCTTTTGACTACGATGATGCAACATGTCATGATATTGTGACACTTTTTCTCCTTTGGCCGTGACGATGCAACATTTCGTGATATCGCAAAACCTTTTCTCCTTTGGCCTTGACGATGCAACATGTCGTGATATCGTGACACCTTTTATCCTTTGGCCGCGATGATGCAACATGTCGTGATATCGTGACACTTCTTCTCTTCTAGCAGCGACGTTGCAACATGTTGCAATATCGTGACACCTTTTCTCCTTTGGCCTTGACGATGCAACATGTCATGATATCGCGAAACCTTTCCTCTTTTGGCCATGATGATGCAACATGTTGCGATATC
>JAQPPZ010011330.1:0-43708 GCA_028583015.1 Wollemia nobilis | reverse complement strand
AGCACTAACGGATGCATAGGATGACTGTGGAGTTGGCATAATGAAAGGTTAACGACTGGACAAATTCTCTAGTTACCTGATCCTCTCCATCTACTAAGGTATTAGGGGGATTTCCTACCCAATATGAAGTGGTTATTGCATATGAATCATGAAAACTTAAGAGACATGATGTGAACTATACCACTCATAACATAGATTAGGCAAAAATTGTGCTAGTATTAATATTTGGAGGTGTTATTTGTTGGGGAAACCTTTTGAAATTAAGATAGACCATCATAGTTTAAATTATATTTTTACTCAACCCTTTTTGAATGCTAGACCACATCGGTGGATCAAGTTTCTAGTAGAGTATGATTTCAATATATAATATATCAAAGATAAGGAAAACAATATTACTGATGCCTTGAGTAGGAGAGGTCATGTCATCATGATGACACAATGCCATTATGATTTGGTAGATAAAATCAAGGACTTGGAATAGAGTGATGATTATTGTAGGAAATTCCAAGTTTAAATTGAGCAAGAATATAAAAATTTTAGACACAAAAACAACACCAATCTGATTATGTTACGACAAGAACTGATCGAATTGACATGCATAGACCTTAGGGCAGTCCCCAGAGGTTAAACAATAGTCCTAAACACTCCCACAATAGTTTTGGAAGGTCATAGGTCAATTTGGCGCCTTTCAGGCACTATGCTCCCTACTAGTTCCACCCATGGATGATTACAAACTGGTGTTCGTCCCACCCTAAGACGATTAGTAGCATTCGCTCTAGGGTGGGATGAATAGCAGGTTTGACGGGTAAAAGGTCAAACCTTGACAAATGGCAACTCAGATTCGCCACTCAACTCCACCTTCAATTCATGGGAGTGCGAGTGATAATTTTTGACCTCAAAGAGGTAGTCATAGAGGTATTCATGGAGCCCTTAATCAGGGAGAAATATGATCTCCCCTGACAAGTCATGATGGCCGAGTGGCACCTTTGCATGCTCATTCACAAGATACCCTTAGGTCTATAAAATTGTGAGTCTTCTCACCCCAAAGAAATAATAAGGTAGGAGAATTTGGAGCAACATAGTGCCACCAAATTACATACTCACCCATCGCTTGTGCTTCTTACATCCTTGATCTCTCTTTTGGAAGGGAGGTTATTGGGTGATCATTAGAAGCGCAATCTGGACCCAAAACCTGAACATTTGGCCATAGTACCCCACCCAATTTTCCTAAAAAACCCTTATGAGCTTTTGGACCCATACCAAGTGGACTGGAGCTGAAACAAAGCTCCAAATAGTGGGCATCCTGCCCCCAGGTGCCCCCCGCACTACTGTAGTCCTAATCGCCCCACCCCGGAGCGATTAGAAATTTGTAGCATATTTATTTACTATTTCATTTGCATTTCATTTTAGGTCACTCATATAGGTTTTCATTCAAATTTTATGTCATTATGATGAATATTGGTTATGTTTTTAGTGTTCGCTTTCATTAACATACAGGGACCATCATCAGATACAAGGTGATCGAGGTATAATTTACAAAATATGACCTTCTGGGTCATCTTAAAATTCCCATTTTTTCCTAAAAAAAAAAATTCAAGTGTTTTGGAGGCCCCTGGATGGGAAATTTAGGAGGCCACTTTCTAATATTTTGTGACAGTCCTAATCGTCCCACCCTAGAGCGATTAGAAATCTGTGGTAGATTTCTTGACTTTTCCTTTTGCAATGTGTTATTGGTAATTTTTCTATGCCTCTATCCAAATTTTATCTCATTCTAAATTTTTTTGATTATAGTTTTAATTATTTTATGCATGCATTAACCGAAGGCCTTGGGGATCACATGTTTCCCTCCATCCGTAGGTGCTTTTAATCATTTTCTATTTTTCTGAACATAGGATCTCAACATCGGAGGGGAAGAAAGGAGGCACAAATGTATTTCACATGTGGGCATGCGAAAGAAAGTGTACCATCCATGGTGTGAGAAAATTATGTTTAACGCTCCTAGCCCTTGAAAAGAGAGGAGACGTATTGTAACCTGATCTTGAGAAAATTAATAAAATAAAGGGCTGCACCTTACATTTTCTTTACATCTCATTTCATTTTTCTTGGTTTCCCCTTTTCATGCATCTTCGTTTGTAGGACTTAGCGTTACGTTTTTCTTTTGTTTGCATCGCACCCGGTACACCATTTTGCTTACGTATCCTCGTGCTTTTAGTGGTGATCATAGTGGGACCATATCCCTTGATTTTGAGATCAAATTTTTGATCAAAATTGTGTGGTTTTGCTTTTAGGTGTTAATCCTTCAAGCGTTGTACTACTACTCGTGCCACCCTATGACGAATACAGATTGGAATTCATGCCATCCTGGGACGAATAAGGCATTCATCCCACCCTGTGATGAATATAGATCTACTATTCATCCCACCCTGGGATGATTAGCTCTCTGTGTAGTTTTTTAGTAGAAACTCAGGGGCATCTGGTGTGGGCAGAGAAGAGGTAGGTTGTCTGAACACTCTCTATAATTTTTTTTCTCTGTTTCTATGATTTTTCTATTTCTTTTCTTGCATAGGAAATCTTACTGCATTTTTCCTTTCTTTTCGCAAATAAAAAGAACCCCACACACCACAAGATAATCTAAACTTCAAGGCGTTGGTCGTAAAACCCCAACACTTGATCAAGACCAACGATGGATTTCATCACCACCTTGGGTTGAATTTTGCATACATAACCCTGATCGCTACTATTGCTAGACGTAAATCCTGATGAAAGCTGACCAAGTGTAGCTGGGGTGATTCCCAGTGCATGAGGATAAGTCTTCTATGGTAGGTGTAAAAAATAGAGTGATTCCCCTTCCATACCGCCTATGTTCCACGTATTGTTCTTCTCTCTTGTACCAATAGTTTCCCTCACATAAGGGCGGGTATATTGAGAGGTTCGTTATAACGACTTGGCAGTGGTATATTGAAGGGGTGACCATTTTGGGAGACATAAGAGCCCTCATATTGCATATACAACAAAATTTTCTTTACAAAGATTTCAAAACAAAAATCAAAACACACTAAACCAGATCTAGGGCACACCTCTAATCTATAAACGAGATAATCTCATAGGACCCACACCACGGGGGGTAGTTCCCTTCTCATTGATCCTGTGTGATCATTATGTCCGACACCCTAGGCTTTGGGGTTTTTGAGTTTTTGGATTTTGTTGCGGGGCCACAAGACCGGTTCATTGTAGCCTATCGATATTTTTGATGATATATATAGATGACTTTATTTTGTTCATGCATATGTGATGTTTTGATTTTATGCATGATGAGTGATGAGTATGGATGTATGCATGTTAATTTATTTTTATGGATGTATATGTTATGATAAATGCAAATGTTTCTAAATTTTAAGATATGCAAATGTAATGGATGGATTGAATTTGTGTTGTCTGGCGAGAGCACCATAGACTGTTTAGACCTTTGTGGTTTTTTTGTGATTGTTGATGGCAATGCGAAGATGAAATATAGTGCAGTTGGTTTAGAATGTAGCTAAGGTTTTTTGAGACTCAAACGGTTTTAACTAACTAGCCACGACTGTACTTTATCTTACAAGACTTTTGGACAAGGTATGAATCGGACTTGTCTTTGACCAAGTTATTTCACACCCCTGTGTGTGCAATTGAGTTCGTTTATGTGGTATTTGTTAGGATACCGCCAATGCTAGATAGGTTGTCAACCAAACCTGTACTAAGGATCACCTAATTAGCTCCACTAACTCCTTTGTTGTATGTAGTCAGATTAATCTACGATTCTATCTAGGATACCATAAGCTAGCTCATCCACATGCAAACATTGATCTGTACATGAGTTAATGTGACAGATATATCATCATGTGGGAGGTTTACCGCTAGTGACTGATAGGCTATCCACAAACCCGATACTAAGGTTTACCTCATGACCTATAGGAATGTTGAGAGTTCCAGGGATTCAATTTCAACTCCCTTATTTTCTTGAATTGTGTTGGGATACTTGCTCTTTTGTAGTGATAAAAATCACTGTTTATTTTTTTATTTTTCTTTTGAGCAAGGGATTTGAATTTCGAGTGATGAGAATCACTACTGTATGTGCATTTTGATGTATGCACTTTGGTGGTGATGTCAAATTTTTTGGAGTTTTGACTTTTTTCAAAATTTTAATGTTTGCAACTTTTGAGAACTTGGGATTCTTGGGGAATTAGGTAGGGAAGATGCTTGTCCTTTTGCCAACTCTCAGCATTCTTGGGGTCATTCATATAGGGGGATGAGCAAGATAACCATTTCACTTATGGTGACCTGGATTGCTTTGTAGGTGTCATCTTTCATTCACACAACTTGGGAAGTTTTATGTGTTTTAATTTGTGTTGGGATGCTATGTAACAAGGTGTGATCCAAGTAGAACTCTACCTATGTGAAATCTGTCTGACTTGGTACAGTACATGGCTAGAAAGCAAATGATGAATGAAGGATGAAAACCCTTGATACATTAGAAGACCATTGACTCTTGTATGGTAGAAAGAAGTGAATGGCATTCATTTTTGATGGACTGCTTATAGAATGGAGAAATGTGGAACAAGATGAATTGGTAGAGTAATTACAGTCTATGGTGCATTTGACCTGTATGATCACAAATATGCAATGTATGGATGTGATGCTTAATGCAGCTACATATTTTTGTGTTTTTTGATGAATTGATTTTTGTGAATATGAAGATGAGATGCGAAAAGAGCTCTCTATTGTTGTGATGATTTTGAGCATGCCTGGAAATGAGATGTAAATTTTTGTTGTTTTTGATGATTTTACTATTTTTAAATTTTCTTATTTTTGACCAAGTGATTGTGGGAATCCTTGGAGATTTTTTGTTTGACCAAAGGGGAAGTGGGTACCTTTGGGGCATTTTGGTGATGACCAAGCGACTATGAGAATCCTTGGAGCTTTTTGGGATGGACCAAGCAATTACGAGAATCCTTGGAGCTTTTTGGTTTGACCAAAGGGGAAATGGGTACCTTTGGGGCATTTTGGGGATGACCAAGTGACTATGAGAATCCTTGGAGCTTTTTGGGATGGACCAAGTGATTGTGGGAATCCTTGGAGCTTTTTGGTTTGGGCTATGGCTACTTTAGATATGGAATGGCCATAAATGACTGATGTTCAAGGGTTCTAGTTCCTTGATTCCATCAAGAGAGGTTAGCCGGTATGTTTCAGGTCCTATTTTATTATCAACTACATGGGGACCTAACCAATTTGCCATGAACTTGTCCCTTAGATGGGACGGCAAACTAGAGTTCTGTTGGTTCTCTTTTAAGACCAAGTCACCAACCTAAAAATCCCTCAGGTGAAATTTCATGTTGTAAGCTTTCTTAAGTCGCTCTTGATAGATACATAAATGCTCGAGAGCATTAACGCGTCGTTCGTCAAGCAATGTAAGCTAGTCTAATCGGGCCTGTTGTGTAGTGTCATCATCGATGAACTCTTGCATTGATATGCACAGGGAAGGAATTTCCAACTCGAGAGGTATGACTGCCTCGGAGCCATACACAAGCGAAAACAAAGTTGCCCTAGTGGGTGTCCAAATGCTAGTGTGATAAGCCCATAGGTCCCACCCTGTTGAGTCTATGTACCACTCGTGCCCTGGAACTATGCCAATCTGTTCAAATATGTTGTTATTCTCTAAGGGGTATGGTTGCGATATCTATCACATGTGATTAAGATATGACATTTATATTTCATCTTCGTAATCACTATCAGAGATCCTAAAGCCCTCATTGGCTTTGATAACTGTTTGAGGCATTACAGGCTCATCCTGCTCGAGCAAATTAATTTGACCCCATTGTGGTTGTTCCACTCTCCGTGGGGGGACCCGATTCTCTCGATGCGACATTGGATCGATTGGAGCCTCTAGAGGGAACATTGTCAAGAGGCTCTCTTGACAGTCATTCATGGGGATCACTTCTGAGTGATAACTATTTGATTCAAAGGGGTCATATGATGTTGGTTCATATTCTGATTCGTCCTCCGAAGATCCTTCTTGAAACTGTTTATATCCTCCTTGAAAGTGAGTCCCCAAACTTTCACCTCTCTCTAGCAAAGGATAAGGGTTATTGAGGTGAACAAGGGTGGTTGTTGACCATGGGAGGTAGTTTCCCAATGTATACTTTGTGTTCGGGTTGGCTTAAGGATCTGATGCCAATCCACCCTTATTGCCTATCCCTAGGCCTTGCATGTTTTCTACCAAGATGTCCAAGGGCAAGGGGTGGTTGAACCCCATGCCCGACTTGTCATAAGGCATTTGGTATCTTGGCTGGAAAAGGACACAAACTTCTTGCTCATACCTACCTAGCTCGTATCCATGCCAATTGCATTGGCCAAGATATCTCAGAGAAAAGTCTGGGTTAGATAGATAGTTGACATCTTCTGCAAAAGGCTCTTCATCTTCGTCCTCTTGCATGCATGGCTCAGTGCCATGATCAAGGCCCCCATACACAAAGTTTGTCTAGTTTTGTGGGTAGCCTAAAGGAACAATTGTATTGATTGGGAGGTGAGGTCTCCCCATGTATTGCATAGACTCTAGTACGATCGTTGCTACAACATTCTACACTAGATACTCCCCTAGCCCCGTACTGGCCATTTCAACAGTGATTGTTTGTGATTGAGGGGGAGGGAACCAAAGATCTTCCTGAGTCCACTCCATGTTGGGTGAACTAGGAGCCTCAACTTCCATCTTGCCAGGCATATCTTCAGTAGAGATGGTTGATACTATTGGCAATGCCTCTTCTAGGGGTTGAGCCTCTTCCAGGGTTTGCTTTCCTTTGTCCTTCTATTTAGCCATGATAGGTGGCATTTTTGGTGAAGGACTAGACGATGAAGATGTACCTGGCTAGGGTGTAGATGGATTTATCACCAGGGATGCTTATGGAATCGAACCCTGTCAAGATGGATTTAACTAAAAAATCTAAGTGCATCGATGGAAGGGTCGATTGCGGCATCAACTGCATCACATTGCAATATTTGAAGGGTTCTAAGTCCACTGAGACTACATGTACTTCCCCTTCAAATGTATACTTCAAACACTGGTGAGCTATCGAAGGGACACACTTCATGTCCTTGATCCATGGCCACCATAGCAAGATGTTGTAATCCATATTGCCCTCAAAAATATGGCACAATGTAGGTATCATCTTTTGTACTATTTGAATGGGTAGGACAATTGTGCCAACTGTCAAGCATATCGCATCATTGAATGCTCATAGTGTATAGGTGGATGTCATGATGTGAGAGGCTGGCAACTTTAGATGTTTCAATGTTGTTGTGGTAATGATGTTACTAGACGAGCCAGTGTCTACCAACACCCTCTTATATGGGATCCCGTTGACCCGTGTGATAATGTGTAGGGGTGGATCTACCATGTCATCAAATACTGATTTAACTTCATCCTCTCGAAAGGTGATGACTGGCTCAGTGCATCGTTTGACATGTCCCATGAAGTTGTTGAAGGAATTCTCTTCGTGGGGCTGCAACTCGATGTATTTTAATATCTCCATGAGAGCCTCCTGATGGGGCATTGATTGTTGTATAAGCTCATATATGGAGAGCCTAGCCGACGTGGTCCTCAAACTCTGCGTGAGTTTGGTCCAAATTGTGGTCGTGGGTCTAGGTGGAGGTAGCTGCATAGGGTGCTGTTGAGTTTGTGATGTCGATGGAACCTCTCTTGTGGTTGCCTCAGGGGCAACTCCTGGGTATCTCTTGTTCCTAGTCACTATGCTTATCATTCCTACATACCCTTGCATGGGGCAATTCTATTGCACCTCATTGACTTGAAGGGTTTTTCCCTATGCCTCATGGGAAGGCAAGGGGTCCTTGAAAACCCCCATCTGCTAGTTGTTTGGCACTACGAGGTTGTCCACTGCCAATGTCTTATTGTTAATCAGGTCTTGTATCAAACCTTTAAACTTCCAACATGCATTTAGGTCATGTCCCTTTCACCTATGGAACCTACAATACAAGTCCTCTCTACATCCCTTAGGCTTCGATGCATTGGGATCTATGGTTTGGATCTCTGGAAGGTTGATCAAGTTCACTGCTGGTCAAATAGGGAGTCCCTAGACTCTATATAAGTTGTGTACTATCGCATAGGGCAACGCTGCTAATTTTGCTCCTACTTCTAGTTTTCTCTTTCATAATTATTAGGAGGCACTGCTTGATAGTTAGCCTTCTGAGGCTGTATTTCTTATGCAGGCTTAGGGATATTTATAACAACTTGATTGACCACGATGGGTTTTTGTTGCATAGTCACTATTTTTGTGTTCTTGTTCCATTCTTTCTTCTTAGGTTTGGCGATCTTGCCATCCTGTATCTTGATCTCTTCAATGATTTTGGCTTGTGCTAGAGTTTCTTCTAAAGTGGCATATTGTTGTAGCTGCAATAGCATAGAGATCGATCTCAAATGGCTTCATGAGAACATTTGTGTAAGGTCGAACATAGGAGGGAGGTAGGGTAGCTTGGAAAGTAGGGTCCTCCACCGATTCCCATAGGCCTCCATGGTCTCTTCATCATACTTCCTGAGGCTAGCCAGGTCACTTAGTGACGCCTTCTTCTTGGTGTTAAAGGTGAAGCATTCGAGGAACGCATCCACTAACTGATCCAAGTTACTGATGTTGTCCTTCAAAAATTTAGTGAACCAATCCAAGGTAGGGCCCTCAAATGTGGTTATAAATGTCCGTAGCAACAACACATCATTGTCCTAAATGCCAAAACATTGGCTTAGGAATCTGGTCACATGCTCTTGGGAATCCTTCTCACCCTTAAAGGTTGCCAACTGAGACAACATAAAGTGTTTGGGGTAATGGGGTGCAGGCACTGACGGATGCATAGGATGACTATGGAGTTGGCGTAATGTGGGATTTTGGGGCCTAGAAGCTTTGGTTTCCACAGACTCCAAACGCTCTAGTAGAACTTTGTATGAATCGAAAGATTTAATTTCTTCCTCTTTAGTTTTCTCCCATTGTGGATTATGGGAGACTTGAGGCCTATGGGGGGGGTGACCGGATAGCAACCCCTCCACATTTGTAGGGTGTTTTGGCTTACTCTTCTTCTTGTTCATACTCCTCGTAATCCTCTTGAGGAGTCTCTAGACGAGACCTATGACCCTGGGTGGATCCCTGCGGAGGGTGCCCATCATTGTTCCAGGGAGTGCCATCCCACTCAGGTCTATGGGGTCTCATAGGCAACACTTGATAAGGTCATGAGGACCTATCTCGCACCAAGGTATTATGCCTCTCATATGGTTCTGCTCTTTGTCTGTGAGGGGTTGGAACCCTCTCAGGCAATGGGTTATGGAGCAACTCATCTGTTTTGCACTTAATGTGCTCCTTAATAAGGTGGTATAGACGCTCTAGCTACTACTGATATTGCTTAAGTTGTGTGATCTGGGATTGGAGGGTGGCATATCTGGTGATTTCCAGGTCAATTTGTTCTACCATATTGAGTCTTAGAGGCCTGGATGCCTTTCCTATGCATTTACCTCGGTCATGATGATCCGAGATCTTAATGGGTCGCTTCCCTCTGTCCAGGTTGGTGTCATTTACCCAAGGATTTGGCCTCAGTGGGTGACCATGGTACATAGCGGGTGTGAAAGTGCATGGTTCCCACGTTGTACATTGCTCTCAAGGAATGTAATGGTCTTCCTCGTGCTCCCTTTTGTATGTGTGAAAGAGATGGGTGGATTTGGCTCGCCCTGCTTGAAGAGCCCTATGCTCTAGGGTTTGTCTATTGGTTCTAACAGTGATGGGGGGCAAAGGAGGGATGTCATAATCATGTGGCCTCTCCTCATGGACACTATGCCGCTCTAAAACTTCGTCACGAGGCGGCCACTCATATCGAGCTTCTAATGGAGCTTTCTTCTCTATTTTGAGTGCCACATGTAAGGACTCTTCCTGAAAGGGGCTATGATGAACGAGCGTGTCCCCCAAAGGGGTGTCCCTATAGTTCCATCTTGACATGGAATGATGTGGACTCTCTTATGGGTTAGGCCACCAAGGTGGTATGACCAAGTCCTTAGGGCTATAGCGGAGGTGACTTGTCCCCCCTTGTACACTTTTCGTAGCTTCTGCACTTGATTGGGCTTGGCTATGGGTGTACACCATGGTGTTGTTTTTCTATAGGATAAGTAGATTTTTATCTCTTTTTTTTTTATGATTTTTTATGCTACACTAAACAGAGAAGAGCACACACACACACAAACCAGTGATTATCTCGTTTAAATATTAAAAGTGTGTCCTAAACCTGGTTTAGTGTGTTTTGCTTTTTTTGTTTTTTTGTTTTTTTTTGAAGGTTTTGTAAAGAATGTTTAAATGCAAAATGAGGGCTCTTATGACTCCCAAAATTGGTCGCACCTTCGATATACCATTGCCAGGACAATATACCAACCTCTCTATATACCCGTCCTTACATGAGGGAAACTATAAGTACGTGAGAGCAGATGGTACGTGGAACGTAGGCGGTACGAAAGGGGAATCACCCTGTTTATGACACCTACCATAGAAGACTTATCCTCATGCACTAGGAATCACCCCAGCTACACTTGGTCAGCTTTCGTCAAGATTTACATCTAGTAACAGTAGTGATCAAGATTTATGAATGCAAAATTCAAGCCAAGGTGGTGATGAAATCCACCGTTGGTCTTGATTAAGGGCTGGGGTTTTATGACCATCTCCTTGGTGTTTAATTTGCCACGTGGTGTGTGGGGTTCTTTTTATTTTGCATGAAAAAAAATAAATATGCAGCAAACCTTTCCTAAGCATGCAAAAAGAAACTAGAAAAATAGAAAAATAATAACAGAGAATGACAAGAAAAGTTCAGGACTCTTACCTTTTCTCTGCCCAAATCTGTCAGTTCTAAGTTTCTACCCAAAAACTTCATAGACTAGAATTTGTCCTAGGGGGAATGAATTACAGTACTGTATTCATCACAGGGTGGGGCGAATTCTGATTCATCCCTGGGTAAGATGAATTATAGCTCTGTATCCACCTCTTGATGGGACAAACAGTAGTCAGCATATAAAAATGTGGTATCTACAAGTAAAACAACCTAGTTTCGATCAGATATCTGATATTAAAAATAGAGGATAAGGTCCAACCATGATCACCACTGAAAGCATGAGGATATGGAAGAAAAAATGAAAGTGAAGATGTGATACAAAACTGAACCAAACTTAACGCTAAATCCTTGGAATTTGAAAGTGCATGAAAAGAGGGAAAAGCATGAGCGAATTGAAACAAAACAAATGCAAATAAAGAAGATAGCCCTTTTTATTGATATGTTTCACAACTCGGTTACAATGCGCATCCTCCCCTTCCAAGGGCTAGGAGCGTTTAAGTGTGCATTCTTGTTACATCCATGGGTGCCTTTCCTTCTTTCGCGTGCCCACATGTAAAATGGGCGGACCAAATGTCACCGTTGCTTGTGTTGATGAGTCTTGATTCCTTGCTGCTCCTCTAATTTCTAGAACCTATGCTCAAAGGAACAAGAAACAGTCAGTAGCACCTATAGATAAAAAATAGTATGTGATCCCCAAGCCTACGATAAGTGAATAAGAAAAATGAATTAAAATATGATTAAAATGAATCCAAAATATCTAAAAATTTGATAGGGGAATCAAGACACCACCAGGAAGGCCCTACAAAAAGAACAATCAAGAAATTCCTCGCCAATTTGAATTCGCTCTAGGGCAGGATGAATTCACCTACAATAAAATGTCGAAAAGATACTATCCCAAATTTCCCATCTAGGAAGCTCCAAAAGACCTAAAAATTTGGGTTTACCTAATTGGGGGAATTTTGGGAAGACCCAGATGGTTAGATTTTCCCAATTTTTCCTCCATAAATGGGAATTTGATGATGATACCTGTAGAATAGTAGAAGCGAGCAAAGGTAGAAACATGATCGAAGTTGTTTAAAATGAGATGAAATTTAAATGACAACCTATCTAAGTATCATAGAATTGAATTCATAAATGAAATAAAGTGATTCTACCATGGAATTCCCATCGCTCTGAAGGGAGGTGATTAGAACTGTGATAGTGTGGGAGGGGGCACGCATGGGGCAGGCCACCCATTGTTTGAGACTTGATTTTAGCACCAATCCACTTTGGATGGGTCCAGAACCTCTTGTGTGGTATTTTCAAAAAATTTGGTGGGACATTGTGGCCAAATGCTGAGTTTTGGGCTCAAGATTTGTCCTCCCAATAGTCACCCAATGACCTCCCCTCTAAATGATATCAAGGATGTTAAAGGTGCAAATACAAAATGTGTGAGGTCTTCCCTGAATAGGGACTTCATGACTACCTTGTAATTGCATTTAACACTCGAAAACGCTCACCCATACTCCCATGTGATGAAGGAAGCGTTGAGTGGCGGATCTAAGTTGCCATTTGTCAATATTTGACTTTTTGCCCATCAAACCTCAAATCTGCCCCACCCTGGAGCGAATCTAGAATTTGTCATGGGGTGGGGAAAATCCCAGTTTGAATTCATTCAAGGGTGGAACAGATATTGAGCAAAGTGCCTAAAGGTGCCAAATTGATCTCTGACCTTCCAAAAATTTTGTGAGAGTGGTTAGGACCACTGTTTAACCTCTAGGGGCTGCCCTTGGGGCTGTGTGTGTCAATGCAATCAGTGTTTGTAGTCACATAATCAGATTGGTGCTATTTTGGTGTCTACAGCTATGTACGAAGTGATATGGTTGCATCACATCCTGAAAAGTATTGGTCTTCCATCAAAATCTCCAATACACTTGTTTTGCGACAACATGGGTGTTTTGAATCTTGTTAAGAATCTAGTGCATCATGAGAAAATCGAGCACATTGATACACAATATCACTTCATTCGAGATAAAGTACCAAAGCACTGAATCCAACTTCATTACATATCCACCAATTATCAAGTTGTAGACATATTCACTAAGGCACTTGCACATGTCAAATTTGAATTGTTTCGTAGCTCTCTATGTATTTCAAAATAATGGGGGTGATAGTATAGCTAATAGTTATATGTTTCTTGAAATATTGTAATAAGGTGGGATGTTAGAATATATTTCAATATTTACTTTATTAATTAATTCAATTGTAACAATATTATATTGTTAGATTGATTAATTTAGGCTAGTTGTTATTTGTTACAACTCCGCCTATATTAGTCTCGGGTGGTTCCACAACCTCCTGACTAATCCTGGCCCTAATGTATTATTTATACTTTGTCAAATTAATCAAAATTGGTTATGCTTATCATAATACCCTAGAATGATGCTCCCACCTTGAAGAGCAAAGTGGATATTTTATCTTTAGGTTACCTTTGGGTCACCTTCCCCCTAGGGACCTCATACCTTTGATGAAGAGATATCAAATTTCTTGGAAGCCTCCTCATTTACGTTGGATCAAATTTATTTTTGATGGAGCAATGAAAGGGAATTTGGATAAAGGGAAAGCACGAGGTATTTTTTGTCATCACATATTAAACATATTATTAATATTTGCTAAGAATATAGGAATCCAATCAGATAATTTCATGAAGGAAAAAAAACTTTTTCAAGGTCTTAACCTTTTTACTGGTTACCCTAACTCAAATTTAATCATAGAAGGAAAATATTTTAATCTTATTAATCAACAAAAAAATGAGACCCAAGTCCAATTAGAAGACCTAAAACCTTGTTGAAGAATCCAAAGGAGGAGCAAAATATTGATTCATTATGTCTATCATGAAGGCAATCAGGTTGTTGATGTGCTAGCCAACATAGGGGTCATAGGGGTCTCTTAGAAAAACATTTCAGTGTGGTATTCCAACTTCCCTCATGATCTTATTCTTGCTCAGGTGAAATACATCAAATCTAGTCAGCAAGTTGGTTCCCAAGTTAATGAGTGCCCTATATAATGTCTTATTTCTTTGTTGTTAGGTCATGATGTTCATGCATGTGCCTTTGTTTATTTTCTAGTGGAGCAAATTATCTCTCAATTTTTGCTTTGTAAATATTATCTTTAAAGGTTGTCTCTTTTGTTCTAATTTCACTCTATAAAAGGTTCAAGGAGCCTTATCAAAACCTCTTTGTTTCTATCAATAATAAAGAAATAAAAGCGTAGGATAATCGGAAGTAGATAAAAAAAGACTATTTTTGAAACCCTACTTGAGGGCAAGATAAATATAGCAATATATTCATGAAAAATTACAAAGCAACAATTACCAAACTAATAAATTGCAATCAAAGAAACTTTGTAAGCAAAGACATCAATTCAAAATTTAGGTAAATGATTTTGGACCAAGATTTAAGAAATTTATAAATCACATAAAACAATAACATATGATTAATTATATTTTGGAATAAAATTGATATCTTACATAAACTGAAATAGACATTTAATCAAATATAAATGATGAAGTTGGTTCATCTTATTTCAAATATTTTTAGTGTATTGGCCTAATATAGAAATAACGAAAAGTCGGAACAGCTCCTCCCAGTTTCCCGTTCGATGTCGTTGGTACCGTACTGGTATTTAACGTTTTCGACCCTTAACATGTTTTAATAAATTAATGTATTGACTTTTTAAAAAAAAATATTGATTAATTAATGGATTGGGAATAGGATCTGAATTGGAACCAGCAAAGAAAGCATTGAACAGACCGTGTTATTTTGTTGAATAACGTGCCATATACTTATGTTGCACTGACTCCTTGTGGGCCCTATTTCATAAGGCATTTCTTCTGAATTTTTCATACTTATGTTGCACCGACTCTTTAGTCATGTAAATATTTTTCTAAAACTGAAGTTTGTCAGCATCCATGACTTAAAGTCTATTTAAATTGTCTTTCTACTTCGATAAACTCCATCCTGCCGAGGTAATCAAGTCCATTGTACCAGCTTTAGAAGGTATTGCCCATCTAAACTTGTTGTCACAGACAGATTGAAAGCTTTGAAGGAAAAAGAAGGATTTAATTGTGGAATACATAGATGTCATTCCGTAGATGTCTCGTATTCGCTAAGTATTGCAAGTTTGCCATATTAAATTATAAATTCAAATGCAATATATTTTTTAATTACCCTACCACTCAATTTTTTTTTATTTAGATGCTCAACCACTTTGTGGAGGATATTTGACATTAAAATTGTGGTAAAAATATAAGAATATAATACTCTAACTTTAAAACTGTGGTAAAAGGTTTAAAATAATTGTTGCATGGTGGCTATAGGGATGGATTGCACGAAGATCTATGTGCGGTTCAACCTACCCAGATTCATAACAGCTACGAATAAATTAAAAAAAAAAAAACTTCATTCACTGTTTTGATTTAAATGATCATAATAATGTCAACTAGGATAGTATATTAGAATAGTATATTAGAATTGTTTATGAGATGGTTTCTATGTATTTGTAAATCATTTCGACAAAAATTAGAAGACTTGCATTAGCTCATATATCTTGCCCAATCTATGATCTATCCAAATATTTTTACCATTAAAGGTTTTCAATGAAAATTTTTACACTTAATATTTACATAAAAGGGTTTTTAGTTCATTCTAAAAAAACAATGTAATTAAGAGGTTTATATTCAATATTGAGTCATTAAATTTTTATTAATGAGCATAAAAAGTGTTAAAAGATGCCACAAGTAAAATTTAAAAAAAAAACATACATTGCTATGATATATTATTAGAATAAGATAACTATACTTCGCAAATTAGAATAAATCTTATTTTTCTATTATAATGGGCTAGATTAAAAAGTATTTTTCATGGGTTATAGTTTTTCTATCTTCTAAAGCTTTGCTTATTTTGTAATATAATTAATTGTTTATGTTGTAATTATATTTAAACTATCTTCTAATGTATATTGAAACATTGTATGATCTATTTTTAATAATTAGTCTAGTATTTATGCATATAGAAAAGTAGTTTCAATGCCAAAAAAATATTTTTTCTAGTGATAAATGACCAATTTCAATATAGTCAAAGTCAAGCTAGAACAAAAATAATTTCAAAATATTTGACTAATATGCTTAAGGTTTTATTTGTGAAAATTTTAAAAAATATTAGTACTAAGATTTTTTCTTAGGCTGTGGTCAACATGTAATAGTTTTCACATGACAAAGTCTAGCAAAATCGATGAACTTGAGTTCTAAGAAGAGAACAAAAAGGTTGGAGGATCATTTGAGAAAAGAAAACAAAAACAAATGATATTCTTATGCTATTAAAATAAAATAAAAGGATACAAATGAATCTCCAATATCAAGAAGAATTCTTCACTATGATGGCAAAGCAAGTTACCAAGCCAAAAAAAATGCATGTAATTAATTATAATTTATTTTGAGGGCATATCATAAGTATAAATAAAGAACCTATAGGAAATGGACCAAAGGTATAAAATATATGGATTCTAAATCAAATTCATGAATCATGCTAGAAAATGCAAGGCAAAGAGTATATTTTCATGAAGGATGCATGTTCCTCAAATAAGAGCATCATGGTATGTAATCAAGATTATGATTATGCACGTTTTAAACTTGTAAATGGTATTGAATACAAATAAAATGGACTACTAAGACCAAGGTTTAGGAAAGAAGGTTCAAGGAATCAAGTATGCCATTAGGGTAATACAAAGACCTTGAAAAAATGGGCTTGGGTATTAGAAGCATGGAAAATGATCTATGAAAAACCAAAGTGTTATTTCTAATAATAATGACAAACTACCATTCCATAAAATATGGATAAAAGAATTTGTGAGATATTTTAGCAAGCTAAGAAAGTGCAACATTTAGAAGAGCAAGAATCAAACAAGTCCTATGTAAGATTTGACAATGGAGAGAAGATAAGTAAGTGCATGTCCATGAGGAAATATATATTCATCAATCCTACATAATTGATTTTTATGAAAATTGTAGAATATAAGATTATTGAACTTATATTTATTAGGATTTTTAACCATTCAAGTATTGTGGAATGAAGAACCATAGTACTAACATGTCTAGAAAATATTTTACTATAAAAATTTAGAAATAGATATCTGAAAAGAAAGAGAAAAATAAAGAAGATTCTCTTAATGCCAATATAATTTTATCTTATTTGGTTTATTGTTTGGTTACTTTAAATAAATGGAGTATGGTTATTACCACCTTTACTGTGATGCATGTGTTAAAATATTCTAGTAAGAAATATTTTTAAAATCACTCACACTATAGAGTGGAATGATTGTGCTCAAGCAACTAATAAATAAATTTCAGTTTCTTAATCCATGTTGTTAGAAATTGAAAATAAGGATTTTGAATATTTTAAACATGTTGATGAAGGATAAAAGTCTATTTTTTACTTTATTCATAGAGCTGAAATTCAACCATAAAGAAAATGACAACAAAATTTATCATTGTAAACCTAATGAAAATAAAGAAAATTTGTATTATGTCTTATAATCATGAAGAGGTAGTTATATATGTACTGGGAAGGGATGTAAAGAATCAACAATGAGATATGAGTATTAAAATAAGTAGTAAACAAAGAAAATATTGTCCATTCAATTTGAAGTTTTAAAAGAAAAAATTTAAAGCAATTACATAGTATATTAGAATGAAAATCCACTTCAACAATGAAATAGAAAAGCAACTTCCATAGAGAAGTGACATGCTAAACAAGGTAGTAAAATTAACACATATAATCTTATGTGAGGTTTTGAGAGACTAAAATCATTTTCCACATAAAAGTATGATCCAAATAAGTCAATGATAGATCACTTAAAATAATGAAAAAATGGTATCAAGGATGAATGTTCAAAAGAAACATAATATGATGGTGTAATGCATGAAAAATTAAGTGGAAATAAACCTACAACTTTATAAAATAGAGAAGTTTTGTCCTTTGAAAATTAATTTTTGTTCGAAGTATTACAAGTACCATGTAAATATTTATGTTTAGACTCTTGTAAATATTTGAGTCTAGATTTTATAAATTGTCTGTATACATGTGGTATGAAAGAGTCATTTAAGTGTTTGTATTTTAGTGTGACAAAGCATTGTAATATATGATTGATCAAGCTTTGCAATTCAATCTATTTACATTGCTTGAGATGATATCTATATATCTATCTATCTATCTATCTATTTGTCTATCTGTAAATATGTGATATGAAAATAATCATGTAAGTTTTTTTATTCTAGTGTGACAAATCATCACAATATATGATTGATCAAGCTTTGTAATTCAATATATTTACATTGCTTGAGATGATATCTATCTTTATATTTATTTGTTTATCTGTAACTAGTTTTTAAATATGTGGTATGAATTAATTTACATGGTTCTTTATGGACATTGATTAATTCATTCAAAAATTAGAATAAAATTTGTCATGTCTTGAGGCATTCCAAAAATATAACCAAGTATAATTATACATTCAAAAAGCTATACATAATAGAAGTGTTAATTAAGGACTATTAACTTCATTCTTAAGCGAATACAAATTAAGACTAGTATATTCAATTGGATCAATAGTAACATTATTTTCTTAATGGGATAACATATAGAATAAGAATAAAAATAAACGTAGAAAAAATACAATAATTTAATAGGTGTAATCATTTTAAATATGGTTTGTATGATGAAGGATGATCTAAGACATAATTTAAGATTTTAAGTGAGTTAGCTTAAGATAGGTTTCATTAACTCAATATTTCCCTTTATTTTGACAAGAGATAACAAGGCATCAAAATTTTATCTTTATATTTACAATGATTTTTGTTGATGATTTTAAGCAGATCTCAACTCCATGCTATAGTAGAATTTTTTTTAGTATATTTGGAAAGTGGTAAAATACCTTCCTAATACTATATGAGAATTATTTGATGATGGTATACTTATTGGTAGCCACTCCTATTTTTTCTATCTCTTCTTGTCTATCATATTAGTATTTCCTAAAGGTGATACCAAAGGTAATATATGTCAAGATTTAGCACATATATTCTTTTAATCCATACTTATGAATCTTATATTTTCAAAGGTATTATAAAATTTCGTAATATAGTTACTATAATGGTTTAATCAATTGTACCACAATGACAATAAAATCCTAGGATAATTAGAAGTAGATCAAAAATACTATTTTTGAAATCCTATATGAGGGCAAGATAAATATGGAAATATAATCATGAAAAATTTTGAAGCAATGGTTTCCAAACTAATAAAATACAGTCAAAGAAATTTTGAAAGCAAATACATCTATTCAAAATCTAGGAAAATAATTTTGGGTCAATATTTATGAATTTTATAAATCACTTAAAACAACAAGATAGACCCTCTACTTAAATATTTAGGGAAACTAGTATTAATATCATGTCTTCTCAAAGAGGTGAGGAGGTTGCAAAGTTCTTGAGGTGTAAGTGGTTGTGATGATTAGCCTAGATCCCCTAAACCAAGAATCAAAAACTAGACCTACTCCCTAGAGGTTAATTCCTAAAATCCATCACCTCTGGTGAATGAGTAGAATTCCTTTGAGTGTCTTTATTGAGTTTTGTAGTTCTAAACTGATTTGGGTATTAACTTCATACCTAACCCCAAGGAGTTTCTTATGGCCCTTTTAGGGACTCAAAATAGGATCTCCAAGTTCGAAAACGAGATTCCCAGGTTCTAAAATTTGCACTTATAAAAAAGGTTTGGTTGATGTGGGGGTGGAGCATAAGATAGGAAAACTTCCAAATAAAGATCTTAGGAAAAAGGAAACATAATTCAAAATAGCTAATGGTACTCATATGTTGCTGGGTTTAGAAGAGGGTAGAATGTCTAGAGGAAAATAATTAAAGATTACCTCCTTTAGTTCTTAATATCCTCACTGTCACAAGGGTGGAAAGAAATCCTTTACCATTTCTCATAATTGATGCTCCTATCATGGAACATAAGTGGTTTGAGTGACCTTATGGTTCAAATATTCGTGGTATCCCTAATCTAATTGATTAATGCTAAGGCAAGAGTTTTTTTTGGTACTCATAGGTCAATGGCTCATTCTCTTATTGCTTGTAGGTTTTATCTTGTATTTATGTTTTAGGAAGTTAGTGATAAGATGGATTCCAGGCTTGATCTCATGCTCTCAATTTTAGGTAGGAAAATATCAAATTTATATTTTAAGTTAAAAAGAAGCGAGAATTCATATGGAACAACTCTTGATAATTCTAGTTTGTTGGGATGGTGTCCTCGAGAAGATGAGTGGATCTACTGCCTGAGTGTGCGAATCTAGATAATTTTTTGCAAAATTTTATGTTTTCCCCTTGTGAGCACTTGGTGTAGCTCTAGTGAGACTCATGTTTTATGTGCATATCTAATTTGAGAGAGGTTTTTATGGTTCTTTACTTAGGGGTGTTGCTATTCAGTTGTTAGTGGATTCTTTTTCTACTCCTTTCAACCAATTTGAAATTTTATTCAATCACTATATTGTAGTTTCTAAGTTTTAGTTGATGTTCTATTTTGCACCTTTTTCGGTGATAAATTATGGTTTGTTTCTCTTGTCTTCGGCTTGGATGGGAACTCCTTCTCAGTTTTTGGTGTTCCTACCCGTGATCTTGCTTTTCAAATTTTATCATGTTCTTTACGAGGCTCCTTGGATGGGATCCATGTCTCCTGTTTCTCTTGGTTCTCATGGATCTCTACCTTCTATGGGATCATATCTTAATCTATTCAGTTGTTATGTTTCATGTTATTGGTTGGAGCTTGACTTATTGGCCCTATAGATGGGTTTGATCTTTTTTTTTTTTTTTGGTTTCTCCTTAAAAACTTGTGCTTCTAATTGTAAAAGGTTCTAAGACCCTTTCAAAATCCCTTCTTTTATTTAATACAAAAATATAATTAATTATATTTTTTAATAAAATTGTTAGATTTATATAAAGAGAAATAAATTTTTAATCAAATATAAATGGTGAAGATAGCTCATCTTATTTCAAATATTTTAAAACACATACCCCACACTATTAACAAGTATTTAAATAATTATAAGTCAAATGATATTAAAAAAAGAAACTTATTAATTATATGTCTATATATCTTTCAATTAGATTATCTGTTACAATTTAATAAAATAAGTATTAATTATATTTTTTAATAGTATGTCTATACTATTAACAAGTATTTAAATAATTATAAGTCAAATGATATTAAAAAAAAAAACTTATTAATTATATATGTCTATATATCTTTCAATTAGATTATCTGTTACAATTTAATAAAATAACTTTATGTTAGTAAAAGTAATGAACTTTATTTTTAAAATAAAATATAAAATAAACTATCTAACTAATTTCTTCTCTATCATTTATATATTTTTGACTAATCATTTCTATATAAATAAAGATACCAATATTTAAAAGCATTGCTAATTATGAATTTGAATATTTCCAAAATATGTCTGAATCTCCATTACCACGGCTATATATATATATATATATCAAAACCGTTGAATTTGGAATACCAGACGCACTACGCAACATTACAGTTAACAATGTGAGGCGGACAATAGTCCGATACGCATGTACCTATCTACTAATGGCAAACAACATCTTTTTCATACCAACACGAAAATGACTAAATATTACCAAGCATGCAGCAGAAGAAGAAATTAGGGCGGGCAAAAATAAATAGTGGCTTCGAAATTAATAACGAAATAATAATAAATAAAAGCACACGATATGAGAAAAGGAGACTGTCAAATAGTGGCTTAATATAGAAATAACGAAAAGTAAGAACAGCTCCCAGTTTCCCGTTCGATCTCGTTGGTAAGGTAGTGGATTATTTAATGTTTTTGAACCTTAACATGGTTTAATAAATTCATGGATTGACTTCAAGAAAAAAAAAATTAATGGATGGGGAGTAGATCTGAGTTGGAACCAACAAAGAAAAGCATTGATCAGGCCATGTTATTTTTTTTTGGATAATGTGCCATAAAGTCAATGACAGCCAGTTTGTCGGCCCTATTTCATAAAGCTTATCTACTAAATTTTTAATACTTAAATTGCGCCGACTCTTCAGTTGTTATCAATTGGATGTAAATATTTTTCTAAAACTGAAGTTTGTCGGCATCCATGACTTGAAGTCTATCTAAATTGTCTTTCTACTTCCATAAACTCCATCCTGCTTATGTAATCAAGTCCATTGTGCCAGCTTTAGAAGGTATTACCCATCTAAACTGGTTGTCAGAGATTGAAAGCTTGGAAGGAAGAAGAACGATTTAGTTGTTAGAAATTAAAAGCTTGGAAGGAAGAAGAAGATGGCATTCCGTACATGTCTCGTATTCGCCACGATGTTGTTAGTGTTACCTCTTCCTCTTTCGTTATGTCACAGAAGAAGTAAGGCAAATCACTCTTTCTTCTTTTAATTACTTTGTTGTGGATGTAAGTTATTTGAGCTCCAATAGCACAATGAAGTTTGTTGTGATAACTTGTAATGTTTTTTTCATTTTTTTTATTTTTAATATATTTAAGAGTATATTATTTTTTATTTTTTATTTTTTATTTTTTTTAAGTTATAGATTATAAATTTTTATTATTTATATTTTTCAATAAAAATTGGAACTGATCTCACATTTATAAACTTTATTTTTATTTATTTTTTAATCACTTTCCCTAAGATATGTATAGCTAGAATAGTTTGCCGCAAATTTTGAAACAAATTTGAAATTTTTAAAAATTGTACACATAATAATTTATTATGAATAAATAAATAAATAATATTTTCCAAGAAAATTATCTCATATAATTTTTAACCTTAAAATATTAAAAACTACAATACCAATTAGCAAATCGTTGTACCAAATCAATTTTGGCAACTTCTTTTTAATCTATTGTATTATTGGAATATTGTCAACAACGTTAAGGTTTAAGAAATCTAGGCGTAAAGCTCTTTGGATTTTGTTTTTTAGAATATAGAGGAGAAATGGAAACTGTACCAATAAGAGGACAGCACCCTAAATACAATGCCGATGCTACTGTGAAAAGCTTTGAAGCCAATCAAACTTTGTCCAAGGTTGGTTCTAAATAACTTTGTTTTTCTTTCGATGTGTTATTTTCATGCTATTCATTTTTAGCAGATCACCGATTACTGAACTGTCGTCTGGTAAATTTTGAATCAGCTTACCGGTCACCAAAGCCATCCGCTACAATTACATATGGAAAACTTAAGAAAAAGTAGAGGACGTAACTCTTTCAGGGAAAGGGAAAGGAAGATGAAGCCAAAATCTCACTGCAAAAGACAAATTCCTGGGGGACCGGATCCCCAACATCACTCTTGCAACGGAAAGTAAATCTACTTAGAAGGCTCTAATACTGTTATAGATTAACAATTTCTCTGTTTTAGATAAATCGGCCAACCAGTCTTCCACAGTTCAAGAAAGAAAAGCCTATGAGGTTAATTTAGCCGTCAGTGGAGCCGAACTATTCCACTTTTACATATTTCAGCTTAATGCTTCCAGTAAATTGTAATAAAGGTTCGGGCATGTGTTACCGCTCCATCGGATAGATTTTAACACTGTTACATGACCACCACTCTATAATAAAAGTTAAATACTAAATTATAGTGCCTTACAATTTTCTAATTCTTTTGGCATTTTTAGCTTATTTATTTACTGCCATGCATATAAAACTGTCATGAGTATATATTTACAAAATTGCATATCTATTAACTATAAATTACAATTCACAAATATTTCTGATAGGGATAATTTCAGTAATTATAAAATTGTGTATGATATATGTCATCACTATATTGATTGAAATGTGAAGCCTATAATCTGTTATTCTGATTTTGCAAATGTTTTGACTTTTTGAATTAGTTCTTAAATAATATTCTGGTATTACTTATTATTATTTTTATTAATTTTTATAAAATATAAATTTTACTAATATACAGAAATATTTTTAAAAATCATAAGCTATTTTTTTAGTTATTGTTCAAGAACAGCATATAACATCAAAATTGTAATTATAATATACATTTTATAATTTTTAATTACCGCTTTATGTTATAAAATCTATTATAATCATAAATACCAATGCCTATTTTATTTTGTTGAGGTAAAAGTAGAATAAGCACAAACAAGAAAAGAATCCAAAATTGCTATGTATTCCAAGTTTTCCATATTAAAATATAAATTCAAATGCTATATTTTTTTATTATTATTATCTTTACTTGTTTTACTACTTATTTTATATTTAGATGCCCAACCACTTACTCTATGGAGAATATTTGACATCAAAATTGTGGTAAAAATATAAGAATCTAATTCTCTAACTTAGAAACTTTGAGTTCTTTGATTTATAATATATATATCTTTTGCAATGTTTTGGTTTAAATAATCATAATAATCTCAACTAAGATACTAGATTAGAATTACTTATGAGGTGACCATAAGTAGAATGTTTACTATGTATTTATAAATTATAGGACTTTGTATGTTGTTTTCCTTTATCAAACATAAATCAATTAATTAACCTACTTTTTTTTCCCATAGGTCTAATGGCACAAATGTTGCAAGGTGGATCATTTGGTAACCCAATAGGAGTTGGGCAGGAAGAATCCGCCATAAGATCTCAATGAATGCCACGTACATGGGTTAAAAAGGAGGTCCTCAAATGGAAATATGAATGAAGTAACTTAATGATCCTCTATTAAATGAATCTAAAAATGAGGACATAAGTTTAGAAAATATGGTTCAACTATTACAAACCCATATGGAACAACAAAAAGAGGAAATGGTGCAGCAAAAACCACATATGGCTCTACAACATGGACTAATGGTCCAACAACAAAAACTATTAAAGGACTTAACTAAGAGTAGAGAACATGAAAGTAGACTAGAGGAAGCACCTACTGAGCTTGCAAGAAATAGTAGGGCTCAAGTGGGAGTTGAATTGGCCAAAAATTTGAAGAAGGTTGTGATTTCAAAATTTGATGGTAGGGATGATGGAGATGCAATAGAAAATTGGTTGAATGATGTCAAGTCATACTTTTCCATGACATATTTTTCATCTGAGTCTAAAACTACATGGGTTGTCCTACATTTGATAGGAGTAACTTTAGATTGGTGGAAAATCTATAAGAAGATAAAGGGTATTGAAGTCGTAGACCTCAAGTGGGAAGACTTTGTAAAATAATTTCAAAAAATATTCCTAACTAGGCAGTACTATATCGAAAAAATTGCCATGTTTTCCATCCTATAGTAAGAGACAATGATTGTTCAAGAAAATCACCAAAATTTCATCCCACTGCTGAAGTATGCATCCCTAGTATGAGAACAATGAGAAAATAAAGGTTCAAAATTTAATTTTGGGACTTCACTCCAAGATCAAAACTGTAGTTAATTTGCTTAATCCTAAATATCTTCCAAGAGCTTTTGACTTAGTCCATCAAGAAAAATGAAATCAAGAAGCCAAAAATGCATATTTTGACTATAAAAAATTATCTAAAAAAGATAAGCATGAAATTAGAAAAATAAAGAGTGAAGGATACATGAAATAGAAAAAGAATAAAACAAAAGGGATAAAGGAGGGGATCAAACAAAGTTGGTGAAAAAAACTAAACTAATTTTAACACGATGTGTTCAAAAGGGATGACAAAGGATATCCAAGAAGAAATGAATGAAGACCATCATATCAAGAGAAGGATAGGGAGGTTGTACCCTAGAATAAGAATAAAAATGATAATAAAAATAGTAGAGCCCCTCTAGTTGGTTGTTATATTTGTAGTGGCCCCCTCTTTGCAAACAAGTGTCCTAAGAGAGCAGATCGCAAGAAGGCACCTAAGGATACTACCCATTGAATATTTGCAGCAACAGTTAGTCTTATACCTTATGGATAAGTTACTCATTTTCTATTGTATGGTAAAATTTATAATAAAAATGCATGCATCCTAATTGATAGTGGTGCTACTGATAGTTTTATTTCTACTAGTTTAGTGAGGGATATGCTAAAATAACCTAGATATTTTGTTAGCAGTTGGAAGGTAGAGTATGGGTTAGAGTAGACCTACTTAGTTAATCAATGTTTATTTGACCCTCAAATTACCTTATCCCAAGGTAAAACTAGTTGGTACTTGTATGTGGCTCCTCTGCATGTCTTTGACATCATTCTTGGTGTAGATTAGTTGAAAGCCCATAAAGCCCTCCTAAATTTTTAAGATAGATGGATAGAGTTCATAGATGAATCTAGTCAAATAATTAGAATTCATTGTGATTGTGGTTTTGTTAAACCACATTTGTTATCAACAATGCAAGTGAAGAAGGCAATAACAAAGAGAGGAATACTTTTTGTGGTCAAGATGAATAAAATGAAAGAAACTTAAGCTGACTGAGACCTCTTCCAAAAGTACCCTATTTTGACTAAATTTAAAGGATGCTTTTCCTAAGGATTTACTAGGTTTACCTCCCCAAAGAGAATTGGATTTTTCAATTGAACTCTTGCCTAGAGCTACACCAATTGTTGGGGTACCATATAGGATGACCCCTATTGAGTTGCAGGATCTCAAGATATAACTTTAGGACTTGTTAGAGAAGGAGCTTATCAAACTCAGTGTATTGCCATGGGATGCTCCTATTCTATTTGTTAAGAAGTAAAATACATCTTTAAGATTGTGCATAGACTATCAAATACTCAAAAAGGTCATCATCAAAAGTAGGTATTCTTGAAAAGGATAAATGATCTTTTAAATCAGTTTAAAGGAGCTACCATCTTCTCAAAAATTGATCTTAGGTTAGGATAACACCAGCTGAGAATTTAAGAAAAAGACACACATAAGACTATATTTAGAATAAGGTATAAACACTATGAGTTTAGAGTCCTACCTTTTAGGTTGACTAACACCCCATATACATTCATGAATCTCATGAAAAATATTTTTATAGACCAACTAGATCACTTTGTGCTCATATTCCTTGATGACATATTGATCCACTTTTAAAATAAGGAGAGGCACAACCAACGTATGAGAACTATACTTGAGGTTCTTAAGATAAACCAATTGTATGTAAAACTATCAAAATATGATTTTTATACTCCTCAAGTACAATATTTGGGGTATATACTCTCTAATGAAGGGATTGCTATTGATCCCTAGAAAATTGAAGTTGTTTTTAACTAGCTTACCCCTCCTAACATAACTGAGGTGCATAGTTTTATGGGATTGCTAGGCTATTGTAGATATTTTATTAGGGGTTTCTCAAAAATTTCTCAACCTATCACTAATATCCAAAGAAAATGAAAGACCTTTAAGTGGACCAATCAATGTGAAGAAGACTTCTAGACTCTGAAGCAAAGGTTAACAACCACACCAATTCTCCAGTTATCTTATCCTTCCAAGAAATCTACAGTGTACACTAATGCATCTATTGTGGAGTTGGGAGGAGTCCTTACCCAAGATGAAGCGTTCATTGCCTTTGAATCATGAAAACTTAAGATACATGAGGTGAACTATGCCACTCATGTCCTAGAGTTGGTGTCTATCGTGCATGCTCTTGATATTTGGAGGTATTATTTGTTTGGGAAACCTTTAGAAATCAAGATAGCCCATCAGAGTTTAAAGTATATTTTTACTCAACCCTTATTGAATGCTAGACAACATCGATGGATGGAGTTTCTAGTAGAGTATGATTTCGACATAGAATATATCAAGGGTAAGGAGAACAAGATTACTATAATAATAATATCAACTAAGATACTATATTAGAATTTCTTATGAGATGACCAAAAGTAGAATTTTTTCTATATATTTATAAATTAAAAGACTTTTTATGATGTTTTTATTTATCAAACATAAACCAATTTATTAGATTACTTCCTTTGCCCATAGGTCTAATGGAACAAATATTGTGAGGTGCATCCTCTGGTAACCATACAGGAGTTGGGCATGAAGAATCCACCATAAGACCTCAAAGAGAACCACATACAGGGGCTAGAAAAGAAGGTCCTCAAAGGGAAATATGAATGAAACAACTTAATGAGCCTCCACCAAATGAATATAACAAGGATGATGGAAGTTTGAAAAAAATGGTTCAACTATTACAAATCAATATGGAACAATGGAAAGAAGAAATGGTGCAACAAAAATCACATATAGCCCAACAACGTGAACAAATAGTCCAACAAAAAAAATTGATAGAGGACTTAACAAAGAGTAGATAATGTGAAGGCATACCTGAGGAAGCACCTATTGAGTCTGCAAGAAATAGTAGGGATTAAGTGGAATTTTAGTTGGCCAAAAATTTGAAGAAGGTTATGATTTTGAAATTTGATGGTAGGAGCAACTTTGGAGTGGTATAAAATCTATATGAAGGGAAAGGGTATTGAAGCCATAGACATAAAGTGGGAGGAATTTTTGAAAGAATTTCAAAAATGATTCCTAACTAGGTCGTACTATATAAAAAAATTTGCTATGTTTTCCATCCTATAGTAAGAGATAATTACTGTACAGGCATATCACAAAAAGTTCACCCAACTACTAAAGTATTCACTCTAATATGAGAATAATGAGAAAATAAAGGTTCAAAAGTTTATTTTGGGACTTTACCTTAAGATCAAAATAATAGTTAATATTATTAACCCTGAAGATATTTCTAAATATTTTGATTTAGCCCATCAAGAACAATCAAATAAAGAAACCAAAAATGCATATTTCAACTATCATAAGTTATCTAAAAAATATAAGGATGAACTTAGAAAAATAAAGAGTGCAAGATTCATGAAATGGGAAAGAGAAAAAAACAAAAGGGTTGAAGGAGGGGATCAAACCAAGTTGGTGAATAAAAACTAAAATATTTTTTAGGACAATAATTTTAGGAGGGATAGAAAATGATATCCAAGAATAAATTAATATAAACCTATCAAGATAAGGCTAAGGAGGTTGTACCATAGAATATAAATTAAAATGATAGTAAAAATAGTAGAGCCCCTCTAGTTGGTTGTTATGTTTGTAGAGACTCCCATTTTGCAAACAAGTGTCCTGAGAGAGCATATTGTAAGAAGATACCAAAATATACCACCCACCGAATCTTTGCAACAACAAGTAGTCCTATACTTTATGGGTAAGTTACTCTTTTTATATTGTATGGTAAAATTTATGATAAAAATGTATGCATCCTAATTGATAGTGGAGCTACTAATAGTTTCATTTCTACTAGTTTAGTGAGGGACATACCAAAAAATAAAAGACTTTTGGCTAAAAATTGGAATGTAGAAGATGGGTCAAGGTAGACCTACTTAGTTAATCAATATTTATTTTACCCTCACATTACCTTACCCCAAGGTAAAACTAGTTAGCACTTGTATGTGGCTTATTTGTATACCTTTGACATAATTCTTTGTGTATATTTATTGAATGTCCTTAAATCCATCCTAAATTCTAAAGATATATGGATAGAATTCATATATGAATCTAGTTAGAGAGTTAGAATTCACTGTGACCGTGGTTACGGAAAACCACATTTTTTGTCAACAGTGCAACTGAAGAAGGCAATAACGAAGAGGAATAATTTTTGAGGTCAAGATGAACAAAAGGAAGGAAAATAAAGTTGAATCAGACCTCTTCCAAATTTACTCTATTTTGAGTGAATGTAAGGATGTATTTCCTAAGGATTTACTAGGTTTAGCTCCCCAAAGAGAATTTGATTTTTCAATTTAACTCTTGTCTAGAGCTACACCAATTTCTATGATACCATATAGGATGACCCCTATTGAGTTGTAGGAGCTCAAGATACAACTTTAAGAACTTTTAGATAAGGGACTTATCAAGCCCAGTGTGTCACCATGGGGTGCTCCTATTATCTTTGTTAATAAGAAAGATAGATTCTTAAGGTTGTGCATAGACTATTGAATACTCAACAAGGTCATCATCAAGAATAAGTATTCATTTTCATGGATAGATTATATTTTCAATAAATTGAAAGGAGCTATCATCTTCTCAAAATTTGATCTTAGGTTAGGATAACACCAGTTGAGAATTCAAGAAGAAGACACACATAATACTATATTTAGAACAAGGTATGGACACTATGAGTTTAGAGCCCTACCTTTTGGGTTGAATAACACCCTATATACATTCATGAATCTCATGAATAATATTTTTAGAGAGCAGATAAATCACTTTCTGCTCGTTTTCCTTGATGACATATTTATCTACTCCCAAAATTAGGAGGAGCACAACCAACATATGATAATTGTACTTGATGTTCTTAGGAGAAGTCAATTTTATGGAAAACTATAAAAATGTTAGTTTTATACTCCTCAAGTACAATATTTGGTGCACATAGTCTCTACTAAAGGGATTGCTATTGATACTAGTAAAACTAAAGCTATTGTTAACTGGATTACCCCTACTAATATAACCAAGGTACATAGTTTTATGGGATTGGTAGGCTATTACAAATATTTTATTAGGGGTTTCTCAAAAATTGCTCAAAATATCACTAACCTCCAAATAAAAGAAAATGTCTTTATGTGCATCGATCAGTGTGAAGAAGCCTTCTAGACTCTGAATGAAAGGTTAACGACTGGACAAATTCTCTAGTTACCTGATCCTCTCCATCTACTAAGGTATTAGGGGGATTTCCTACCCAATATGAAGTGGTTATTGCATATGAATCATGAAAACTTAAGAGACATGATGTGAACTATACCACTCATAACATAGAGTAGGCAAAAATTGTGCTACTATTAATATTTGGAGGTGTTATTTGTTGGGGAAACCTTTTGAAATTAAGATAGACCATCAGAGTTTAAATTATATTTTTACTCAACCCTTTTTGAATGCTAGACCACATCAGTGGATCAAGTTTCTAGAAGAGTATGATTTCAATATATAATATATCAAAGGTAAGGAAAACAATATTATTGATGCCTTGAGTAGGAGAGGTCATGTCATCATGATGACACAATGCCATTATGATTTGGTAGATAAAATCAAGGACTTGGAATAGAGTGATGATTATTGTAGGAAATGCCAAGTTTAAATTGAGCAAGAATATAAAAAATGTAGACACAAAAACAACACCAATCTGATTATGTGACGACAAGCACTGATCGAATTGACATGCATAGCCCTTAGGGCAGTCCCCAGAGGTTAAACAATAGTCCTAAACACTCCCACAATAGTTTTGGAAGGTCTGAGGTCAATTTTGCGCCTTTCATGCACTATGCTCCCTACTTGTTCCTCCCAGGGATGATTACAAACTGGTGTTCGTCCCACCCTAAGATGATTAGTAGCATTCGCTCTAGGGTGGGATGAATAGCAGGTTTGACGGGTAAAAGGTCAAACCTTGACAAATTGCAGCTCAGATTCGCCACTCAACTCCACCTTCAATTCATGGGAGTTCGAGTGATAATTTTTGACCTCAAAGAGGTAGTCATAGAGGTATTCATGGAGCCCTTAATCAGGGAGAAATCTGACCTCCCCTGACAAGGCATGATGGTCGAGTGGCACCTTTGCATGCTCATTCACAAGATACCCTTAGGTCTATAAAATGGTGAGTCTTCTCACCCCAAAGAAATAATAAGGTAGGAGAATTTGGAGCAACATAGTGCCACAAAATTACATACTCACCCATCGCTTGTGCTTCTTACATCCTTGATCTCTCTTTTGGAAGGGAGGTTATTGGGTGATCATTAGAAGCACAATCTGGATCCAAAACCTGAACATTTGGCCATAGTACCCCACCCAATTTTCCTAAAAAACCCCTATGAGCTTTTGGACCCATACCAAGTGGACTGGTGCTGAAACCAAGCCCCAAATAGTGGGCATCCTGCCCCCAGGTGCCCCCCACACTACTGTAGTCCTAATCGCCCCACCCTGGAGCGATTAGAAATTTGTAGCATATTTATTTACTATTTCATTTGCATTTCATTTTAGGTCACTCATATAGGTTGTCATTCAAATTTTATGTCATTATGATGAATATTGGTTATGTTTTTAGTGTCCACTTTCATTAACATACATGGACCATCATAAGATACAAGGTGATCGAGGTATAATTTAAAAAATATGACCTTCTGGGTCATCTTAAAATTCCCATTTTTGCCTAAAAAAAAAAATTCAAGTGTTTTCGAGGCCCCTGGATGGGAAATTTAGGAGGCCACTTTCTAATATTTTGTGACAGTCCTAATCATCCCACCCTAGAGCGATTAGAAATCTGTGGTAGATTTCTTGACTGTTCCTTTTGCAATGTGTTATTGGTAATTTTTCTATGCCTTTATCCAAATTTTATCTCATTCTAAAATGTTTTGATTATAGTTTTAATTATTTTATGCATTCATTAACCGAAGGCCTTGGGGATCGCATGTTTCCCTCCATCCGTAGGTGCTTTTAATCGTTTTCTATTTTTCTGAACATAGGATATCGACACCAGAGGGGAAGAAAGGAGGCACAAATGTATTTCACATGTGGGCACATGGAAGAAAGCGTACCATCCATGGTGTGACAAAATTATGTTTAACGCTCCTAGCCCTTGAAAAGAGAGGAGACGTATTGTAACCTGATCTTGAGAAAATTAATAAAATAAAGGGCTGCACCTTACATTTTCTTTACATCTCATTTCATTTTGCTTGGTTTCCCCTTTTCATGCATCTTCATTTGTAGGACTTAGCATTACGTTTTTCTTTTGTTTGCATTGCACCTAGTACACCATTTTTCTTACATATCCTCGTGCTTTTAATGGTGATCACAGTGGGACCATATCCCTTGATTTTGAGATCAAATTTTTGATCAAAATTGTGTGGTTTTTCTTTTAGGTGTTAATCCTTCAAGCATTGTACTACTACTCGTGCCACCCTATGACGAATATAGATTGGAATTCATGCCATCCTGGGATGAATAAGGCATTCATACCACCCTGTGATGAATATAGATCTGCTATTCATCCCACCCAGGGATTATTAGCTCTCTGTGTAGTTTTTTAGTAGAAACTCAGGGGCATATGGTGCGGGCAGAGAAGAGGTAGGTTGTCTAAACACTCTCTATAATTTTTTGTCTCTGTTTCTATGATTTTTCTATTTCTTTTCTTGCATAGGAAATCTTACTGCATTTTGCCTTTCTTTTCGCAAGTAAAAAGAACCCCACACACCACAAGATAATCTAAACTTCAAGGCGTTGTTCATTAAACCCCAACAATTTATCAAGACCAACGATGGATTTCATCACCACCTTGGCTTGAATTTTGCATACATAACCCTGATCGCTACTATTGCTAGACGTAAATCCTGATGAAAGCTTACCAAGTGTAGTTGGGGTGATTCCCAGTGCATGAGGATAAGTCTTCTATGGTAGGTGTAAAAAATAGAGTGATTCCCCTTCCATATCGCCTATGTTCCACGTATTATTCTGCTCTTGTGTACCAATAGTTTCCCTCACGTAAGGGCGGGTATATTGAGAGGTTCGTTATAACGGCTTGGCAGTGGTATATTGAAGGGGCGAACATTTTGGGAGACATAAGAGCCCTCATATTGCATATGCAACAAAATTTTATTTTCAAATATTTCAAAACAAAAATCAAAACACACTAAACCAGATCTAGGGCACACCTCTAATCTATAAATGAGATAATCACTTCTTTGTTTGTGCGGCTCCTATTTTTTTAGTGTAGCATAAATTGTAAAGAAAATAAAAATGTACACATATTTTAAAGAAAAAGCACCATGGTGTACAATCATAGCCAAGTCCAATCACAGGCAAGAGCTACAAAAAGTGTACAAGGGGGCACAAGTCACCTCCGTTATAGCCCCAAGGACTTGGTCATACCACCTTGGTGGCCTGACCCACAAAATAGTCCACATCATACCATGACAGAATGGGACTATAGAGGCACCCCTTCGATGGGCACTCTCATTCAACATAGACCCTTTTAGGAGGATTCCTTACACGTGGCACTCAACATAAATGGTAAGGCTCCCTTAGACACTCGTTATGAGTGGCCACCATGTAATGAAGCACTAGAATAGCATAGGGTCCATAAGGATGGGTCACATGATTACATCATCCCTCCTCTGCCCCTTATTACTGTCAGAAACACTAGGTCGAATCCAAAGCACAAGGCTCTTCAGATAGGGTGAGCCAATTCTACCCGCCCCTTTCACATATACAAAAGGGAGCATGAGGAAGACTACTACATTCCTCAATAGCAATACACAGCATGGGAAAAATGTGCTTCCACACCTACTATTTATCAGGATCACCTACTAATGCCAGAGACTTGGGTGAATGATGCTAACCTCGACAGAGGGAAGCTACCTATAGAGATCTCGGATCACCACGACCGAGATAGATGTGTAGTGGAGGCATCTAGGCCTCCTAGACTCAAGACAGTAGAACAAATCAACTTGGTATTTGCCAAACATGTCACTCACCAAGCGTAAATCATGCAGCTTGAGCAAGAAAAACAATAGTTAGAGCACCTGTATCACCTTAGCAAAGAGCACATTCAGCATCATATAGATGAGTTGCTGTAGAACACTATGCCTGAGAGGGTCCCAATACCTCACATGCATAGGACAAAGTTGTATGAGAGGCACAACCCCTTGGTGTAAGACAGGTCTCCATGAACTTATCAAATGTTTCCTCTAAGACCTCCTAGACCTGAGCGGGAGACCACATCTAGAGCCAATGATGGGCACCCTCCATGGGTGCCCACCCATGTTTATAGGTCACACCCAAGAACTCCTCAAGGAGCCTATGAGGAGTTTGAGCAAGAAGAAGAGTGGGCTGAAGCACCCTACCAAGGTAGGGAGGTGCTATCCGGATACCCCTCCATAGGCCTCAAGTTACCCATAATTCACAACGAGAACAAACCAAGGAGGAAGAGATCAAATCTTCCGATGCATACAAAGCGCTACTATAATGCTTATAGTCTATGGAGACCAAGACTTTTGGGCCTCAAAAGCCCACTTTACGATAGCTCCACATTCACCCTGTGCATCCTTCAGTGCCTGCACCCCCATACCCTAAATACTTTAAAATGCCTCAATTGGCAATCTTTAGAGGGGAGGAAGATGCCCAAGAGCATGTGACAAGGTTCTTGAGCCAATGCTTTGGCATTCAAGACAATGATGCTTTGCTAATAAGAACATTTATAACCACATTCGTAGGCCCTGCCTTGGATTGGTTCACTCAGTTACCAAAGCATAACATCAGTAACCTGGACCAGCTAGTGGATGCGTTCCTAGAATGCTTCACCTTCAACACCAAGAAGAAGGCATCTTAAGTGACCTAGCTGCCTTGGGGTGAGGAAGAGTGGGTTTGGAAATCGGTGGGGGTGCTTTCAAATCTACCCTACCTCCATCCCATTTCCAACCTTACCCAAATGTTCTCAAAGAGTTATTTGAGGTTGATATCCATGCTATTTTATCTATAGCATATCCACCTCGGGGCCCCGGGCGATCTTGGGGATCGTGGGGGTTGCTGCCGAGAAGGTGGCAAAAATAATTGGGTCAACTCGAAACCCATCACGGTCAATCGGTTGCTATAAATTACCTAATCTTGCCAGCTCAACCCCCAAGCTAATTATCGGGTTCCTCTTGACACCTATGAAAAGGAAAATTATAGGCAAAAGGGGCGTTGCCCTGGAGACAATTCCCCCTTCATAGTCTAAAGACTCCTTGTTTGACCGCTTGTCCATGGCAATTGATAAATTGCCAAAATTCAACTCGGCCCCAACATGCCAAAACCCAAGGGCTATAGGGGACTTGTGTTTTTCATCGGTGAAGGCATGAACTTACGCTGTTGGGTTAAAATCTTGTGCAAGCCTAATAGACAACAAGAGATAGGGTGGAATCGTTGTGCCAAAAACCACATATGGAGATTTAAATCCCCTTGCCGCCCATGATGGCAAAAAGACTCTTCAAGTCAATGAGGTTATAGAATTCCCCTGCAAGGGTATGTAGGGATGATAAGCATGTGACTCGAACAAGGGTCCAGCCTGCCTACGGCTGGGAGAGGTTCCATAATGTAAACCTCGACACCCTAAACCTCCCTCACCTAGACTAGTGGCCACATTCTACTAACTTACCCAATTTTAAATACCCGTTGGCTAGGATATCCATCTACGGCTCATCCAAAATACGCCCTATCGGAGGCTTATGAGATATTAAAAGCCATGGCGCCCCACAAAGCAAACTCTTTCAACAATTTGTGGTACATGTATGTGTTGAACCGTTTCACCTTTGGAGTGAATTGTGTGGTGTTGGAGATCCCCTGCATGTCATTGAGCAGGTCAATGGGATTCTATATAAGAGGGTGTTGGTGGACACTGGCTTATCTAGTAATATAATCACAATAGCAAATTTGAAACACCTCAAGTTGCCAGCATCTCACATTGTGGTCTACACCTATACTCTTTGAGCATTCAATGATGCGATATGCTCGACGGTTGGCATAATTATCCTAGCCATCCAAGTAGGGTAGAAGACTATTCCTACGTTGTGCCACATCTTGGAAGGTGATATGGCATTCTTGGTCGGCCTTGGATCACGGACATGAAGTGTGTCCTTGATAGCTCATCGGTGCCTAAGTCACATTCGAAGGGTAGGTGCATGTAGTCCCGCGGATTAGAGCCCTTCAAGTATTGGAATGCGGTGGCGTGGTCGACCTTCCATCAACACTTTGGATTTTTAGTTGAATCCATCTAAATAGGGTCTGATTCCACATGCATCCCCACTATTAAGTCCCTCAAATCCCTAATCAGGTCCATCTTCATCGTTCGGTCCTTCACCAATGATGCCACCTACGATGGCCACACTAAAGAACAATGGGAAGAAACCCCTAGAAGATGAACCACCATCAGTCTCAACCATCTCTATCAAGGATATGCCTAGCCAAATGGAAGTCGAGATGCCTAGTTCACCCGACATGGAGTGGACTCGCGAAGAACTACCATTCCCTCCCCCTCAACTGCAAACGATCACCATTGAGATGACCAATATGGGCCTGGGGGAGTACCTAGTGTAGAACATTGTAGCAACACCCACACTTGAGTCCATGTAGGACATGGGGAGACCTCTCCTCCCCATCGACACTATTGTTCCTCTAGGCTACCCGCCAAACTAGACAAATTTTGTATATGGGGGCCTCAATAATGGCATTGAAACTTACCTGCAAGAGGGATAATATGAAGATCCCTTTGCTAAGGACGTCAACTATTTTTCCAACCCAATATTTGATTTGAGATATCTTGACCAATGTAATTGGCATGGATATGGGTTGGGCATGCATAAATAAGGAGTGTGCGTTCTTTGTCAATCAAGATATTAGATGTCATATGACAAGTCAGGAGTAGGGTTCAACCACCCTCTACCCCTTGAAATCTTGGTAGAGGACATGCAAGGCCTAGGGCTAGGCAACAAGGTGGGTTGGCACAAGGTCCATATGCCAATCCTAACACAACATACACATTGGGGGATTATCTCCCATTGTTAACAACCAACCTTGTGGGCCTCAACAATTCCTCCCCTTTTATAGAGAAAGGGAAAAGTTCAAGAACTTGCCTCCACAAGGGATATAGACAAGGTCAAGAAGGATCTTCAGAAGACAAGTCAAAATATGAGGCAGCACCGTGGGACCCTTTCAAATCTGATAGTAATAATTTGTAAGTGACCCCCATGGATGAATATCAAGAAAGCTTATTGGCAATGTTCCCCTTGAATGCTCTAGTTGAGCAAGGGCCACCTCAAGAAAATTAGGTCCTCCCGCAAAGAGTGGAACAACCTTGATGGGACCAGATCAATTTGCTCAAGCAAGATGAGCCTCACATGTCGTAAATAGTTTTTGAAGCCAATGAAGGCCTATGGATCTCTGATAGTGATTATGAAGATGAAATTGAGATGGCATATCTCAATCATATGTAGTAGCAAAAATACCCCATGGACATTGATGACATGTTTCAAAAACTAAACATGGGGGCAAGGCATAGGTGTCACCTAAACCTCTCATAGCTGGAAAAAGTGTTGCATCTGCCACTTTGGGCATACAAAGAGAAATTTCTACCCAAAGACCCTATAGAGCCATCAGTGCCAAGAGTAGACCCTGTCCTTCTATTCGCACATATGGCTGATCCATTTGTGCCAATACGCCCAGAGCCAGATCCGAAGCACAAAGGTCACCAAGGAAGTTCGAATAACCACACCCGTGGTAATGGAGACCAAAATAATTTCATCAACATGATCCCCATTGACTTAACCACCCCCATCCACAATCCAAACGATCCAACACAACAATTGTATCTAGACTTAGAGGCTATAGACTGGGATCCCACTGACTCACAACCATCCCCATTAGAGTACTGGCATTGCGGTGAGATGCTTCATTTCACCCCATGACCAACTTAGGATATCTTCCATGCTGAAGAGGGACCCAAGGTTCCCAATGTAGATCTAGATTCAATGAATGATATCCACCTGATCCCAACTCCACACCGGTTGGAGGATGGGTCCCACATGTCAGTTGAAGAGACGACTGACATAGACATCGGCTCTGATCCAATGAATTCACAAATCATCAAGCTGGGGGTAAGTCTATCCCTTGACAAGCAAGCTGATTACATTGCCCTTATCAAAGAGAAGAAGGAGGTTTTTGTATGGTCCTACAAAGACATGTTAGAGCTAGACCTACAGCTAGTCACGCATAATATAACGCTTGATCTGACAGTCAAGCCAATAAAGAAAAAATTATGTAAGATGCACCCAACAGTATCCTTAATGGTCAAATATGAGCTACAAAAGTTGTTGGACGCACAGTTTATCATCTACATGGATTACCCACCATGGCTGTCCAACATGGTACCCATCAAGAAGCCTAACTGGAGGATTTGCATATGCACCAATTTTTGAGATCTAAACAAAGCGAGTCCCAAGGATGATTTCCCCTTGCCTAGCATCGACGCATTGGTAGACGCTACATCGGGCCATGAAATGATTTCGCTCATGGATGGTTTCTTGGGATACAATCAGATTTGTATCAATATTGATGATCAACTAAAAATGACATTCACAATGCCTTGGGGGAAATTTTGTTATAGGATCATACCCTTTGGCCTTAAAAATGCTGGTGCCACCTACCAACGCTCTATAACATACATCTTCCATGATCACATGCATAAAACTTTGGAATATTAAATGGATGATTTTTTGGCCAAATCTCTTTTGTGCCGAGATCATATCGATGACTTAAGCATGATCCTCGATCACATTATCTAACACAAAGTCAGAAAAAACCCTAAGAAGTGCATATTTGGCATCACATCTGGAAAACTCTTGGGTTTCATAGTCTCAAAATGAGACATTGAGGTGGATCCACATAAATTCAAGGCAATCCTTGACATGCTTCCCTCGACTACCATCAAGCAGCTCAGAAGCCTGCAAGGAAATTTCATGTCAATCAAGTGCTTCATAGCATAACTATCTGACAAGTGTCGAACCATAAATAAATTATTACACAAAGGGGTAGCTTTTCACTGGTATGATGAGTGCCAGTCAGCCTTCGATGACATTAAACAATATTTGGCTTTGTTGCCAGTATTGGAACCATCTAGACCAGGAGTGTCGTTCTATTTATACATCTCAACTACTGAGATGGCACTGGGTGCCATGCTGGCCCAAAAAAATGAACTACATAAAGAATAGGCTAATTACTATCTTAGTTGCACCTTGGTAAGTTATGAACTTAACTATGCATACATTGAGAAGCTATGCTTGGCAGTGGTATATGCTACCAAAAAGCTATGCACTTACATGCTAAGCAATACGACGTATGTTGTGTCTAAGGAGAATCCATTATGATACATGATGAGTCGTGCTTATCACAGTAGTCGCACGGTGAAATGGATAATGTTGTTGACGAAGTTTGACATTGAATTTATTGGATAGAAGTCCATCAAATGTCAATTCATCATCGATCAACTAGTAGAGGCTCATCTCAAAGACGATCAACCTCTAACCATAGAGCTAGCCGATGATGGGGTCTTCCATGTCTCAAAATCACCATATTCTGATGAGCCTGAGTCATAGGCTGACATAACCCTATTTTTTAGATGGTTCTAAATGTGAGCAAGGGAGTGGCATGAGAATCATATTCTTCACACCATAAGGGGCTCCAATGCCTCTATCATTTAAACTAGATTTCCCATACACCAAAAACAATACCGAATATGAATCCTTCCTCATAGGTCTTCAGACAACAATCACCATGAACATCAAACACTTGAACATCTTTAGTGATTAACTATTAATTTTCAACCAAGTAAAAGGGGTATTCTAATGCAAATGCCCAGTTCTACAGGCCTACAAAGCTCTTGTGGATAAATTCTTGGCAAAGCTTGAATGGTACGACATCGAGGCACTCCCTCGATAATCGAATCATTTTGTAGACACTATGGCCTCCTTGGTATCACTAATCTCGTAAGACCCTTTCGATAAGATGACAACCATTCAAGTAAAAACACTATCGCAATCCGTGATGGAGCATGCAATCTCTGACCTAATGCCAGGATTCCACCTAATCTAGATTGAGCCATCTCAAGATAAGTTCTCTCGAATCTATGATAGTTTGAATCACACCAACTAGGGGTTCTTGTTCTCCCTGACTCCTCTTAATAACAACACAACAATATTCTTACAGGTTCATTCTCGCTTAACTTTTGCTAAGGATGAACTTCAAGAGGTATTGGCTATTCATACCGTCAAGGTTTCTGATCAGCAGGATTGGTACACACCCATAAGGGATTACCTCAAACTAGGTAACCTCCCACTTGGATTGTCACATGCTGCAAAAAGATCATTCAAATAGAAAGTGGCAAAACATGTCTTGCGAGGAGAAATTTTATACCATTGAAGCTACGAATGAATCCTCCTTCATTTCTTGGACTAGAAGCAGTCCACTTGGGCTATCACCCAAGTGCACGATGGTACATATAGTGGCTACTTCAACGGTATGGCCATCGCAAAGCACATTCTTCGCATGGGCTATTATTGGCCATCTTTAGAGTGAGATTTTTATGCGTATGTAAGGAAGTGCATGAAGTGTCAACACCATGGCAATTTAAAACATGTACCTTCTCAGGCCTTGCAGCCGATCCAATCGGTTTGGTCATTTTCATAGTGGGGCTTAGATCTAATTGAAAAGATCTCCCCTACTTTGTCAGGTCATCACACATTTATCATAACGGCCATAGAGTACTTCACCAAGTGGGTGGAAGTAATTCCACTTACCTCTACAACTGGAACCCGCATTGCGGAGTTTATTTTACATAACATCATGTCATTTTGGTATTCCATCCAATATCATCTCGGATAATGAGATGTCATTTAAAAACAAATATGTGTGTGCTTTGACAACAAAGTACAAAATTTAGCATAATTTTTCAACACCCTATTATCCGTAAGAAAATGGGCAAGCAGAGGCATCGAAAAAAATGTTAGTTTCTATCCTTAAAAAGACAGGTGCAGATAGTCACAAGGATTGGCACATTCAAATCCCACTTTCTCTTTGGGCTTATCGCACTAGCATTCAGACACCCACGAGGGCAACTCCATTTTCACTGGTGTATGGCTTCGAGGAAGTCATACCTCTTGAGTTGGAAATACCTTCCCTATGCATATCAATGCAAGAGTTCATCGATGATGACACTATGTGGTAGGCCCGGTTAGACCAACTTATGTTGCTTGATGAACGACGCATCAATGCTCTCGAGCATTTACGTATCTATCAAGAGCGACTTAAGAAAGCATACAACATGAAATTTCACCTGAGGGACTTTTAGGTTGGTGACTTGGTCTTAAAAGAGAACCAACAAAAATCTAACTTGCCACCCCATTTAAGGGACAATTTCATAGAAAATTGGTTGGGTACCTATGTAATTGATAGTAAAATAGGAGCTAGAACATACCGACTCACCTCTCTTGATGGAATCAAGGAACTAGAACCCTTGAACATCAGTCATTTGAGGCCATTCCACATTTAGAGAGCCATAGCCCACCCCAAAATCTCCAAGGATTCCCATCATCACTTGGTCAACCTAAAACACCCCAAAGGTGCCCATAATCCCTTTGGTCAAACCCCAAAAGCTCCAAGGATTACCATCATCGCTTGGTCAACCTAAAACACCCCAAAGGTACCCATAATCCCTTTGGTCAAACCCCAAAATCTCCAATGTGCCCATAATCCCATTGGTCAAACCCAATGCTCCAAGGATTCCCATAATCGCTTGGTCAACACCAAAAGCTCCAAGGATTCCCATCACTCTTTGGTCAACCCAAAAAATTTCCCATTCTGATAGTGGAAGAATTTTTGGATGAATTACATGGAGCTATGTACTTCTCCAAGTTAGACCTTCATTCTGGCTACCATCAAATCAGGGTCAAGGATGAGGATATTCCCAAAACTACATTTCGTACTCATGAAGGTCACTATGAGTTCTTGGTAATGCCATTTGGTTTTACAAATACTCCTTCCACATTTCATATCCTGATGAACAACATATTTTGCCCTCTCCTATGAAAGTTCTTCCTATTTTTCTTTGATGATATCTTATTTTATAGCCACTTGTTGGAAGAACACCTTATCCATGTGGATCAAACATTACAATTTTTGGTACAAAATCAACTTTTTGCTAAGTGGTCCAAGTGTTCCTTTGTTCTGAATGAAGTGGAGTATCTAGAACACATTGTCTCCAAATATGGCATCAATTTTGACCCCAAGAAGATTCAGGCAGTTCAAGATTGGCCAAAACCTCACACTCTCAAGGGAATTAGGGGATTCTTAAGACTTATAGGTTACTACCACAATTTTTTTTGTAATTATAGTAAAATAGTAGCCCCCTCACATCCATTTTAAAGGAATATTTTACTTGGATAGGGCCCGCTAACCAAGCCTTTCTCGACTTGAAGCATGCTATGACCACAACACCAATTTTAGCCATGCCAATTTTTTCCAAGTATTTCATCATTGAAAGTGATGCTTTCGATCATGGCATCAGGGCAGCTTTGATGTAGGAAGGGAGACCCTTGGATTTCACTAGTAAGGTACTCTCTAATCGTAATGTGGTAAAATCTGCATATGCCAAGGATATGTTGGAAATATTACATGTCATAACCCATTGGTGACCATATCTCATTGGGTGCCATTTCTCCATTAAAACAAACCATCAAAGTCTCAAATACTTCTTGGAACAATGGGTTGCTACCCCAAAACAACAAAAATGGGTTTCTAAACTCATGGGATATGATTATGATATCACCTATAAGAAGGGCAAAGAGAATATTGTGGTTGATGCTCTCTCTTCCAAATTTGAGGCCCTTAGTATATTATGTCCCATTTCCTCACCTGTTCCTCAATGGATAGATTCCTTACAAAAGGAGGTACTTCAAGATGTAGACTTACAAGCTTTAGTTGCATCACTCCATGATGATCCTACTTCACTCCTAGGATACAATTGGGATGGCCATGACCTGCATTATCACCAATGCCTTGTTCTTCCTTGCACGTCCCCACTCCATGAGATTTTCATGAAGGAACTACATACTACTCCCTCTATAGGCCATTCAAGATTTCTTAAAATATATGAATACCTCAAGTGCACATTCTTCTAGAAATGTATGTGAAAGCACGAGATTCCGGTCAAAGGAAACACCAAGTGCAATTGCATTCAAAATTAAGCACGCTTA
>JAQPPZ010011328.1:0-46157 GCA_028583015.1 Wollemia nobilis | reverse complement strand
CTTTGATTTAGGATAAGACATCAATTTTATTTCTTATCACCCACCAAGTATAAGACATCTGAGCAACAAACAAGTGGTCATGGTGAACATACCACAACCTAAAACTTATCATCCAAGATACACAATTGATAACAGCACAATAGATTACAACTCATGGGATGATGATCAAGAAGAAAATGGGTATGTGGCAAGTGATGATGAAGCACAGGTAGGATTGGCCTATCATGGGCCTCACTATTTACACAGATTTACATGGTCCATCCACAACGAGAGTGGATTCATATAAGACAAAAGTGGCTATGAGTCAAAGGACTCAACAAAGAGAGCCTACCTAGGACCAAGGCAGTGGTCCCATAGCTTGGGACAATAAACTAATGCAAATGGCTTCTTCATAAGTGATGAAGAATATGAATATGAGGTAGAAATGGCCTACTTGGGATCAAGACATGATCCTCTTGTATTGGGGCTACATACCAATGTTAAAAGTTTTTGGATAAGTGACAATGACTTTGAATATGAAATCAAGATAGCTTATCTTAGGACTCACCATTTACAGTAAGTCAATGTATTAATAGAGAGGTAGGTGGCACTTCATGCTATAAACCCTGGTTTGTAGTTTTTGGGAAGACCTATCAACCTAGTTATCATTCACCATGCAATCAATCACCCTCTACCTACATTCAGAGTGCTATTAGAGCCCAATAATCCAATTATCCAGCCTTCTCATGGGCTAGATCCAGAGATTCATTTTACTCTAGAGCCTCATCACGAGTATGGAAGGGAAACCTCTAAGATGAGATTGCACCCATGTGGTTTTGGAGATTTTATTCCATCCATAAATACAATATCCATTGATTTAACCACTCCACTTCATAACCTAGTAGATCAAACTAAAACATTATGTATTGATACAGAGGCTATTGATTGGGATCGCGTTGATTCACCCATAGATCCTGAGGATATCTTCTCTAATGAAAATATGTTACAACCATTTCATTTGGCAACAAGCTGCACGTATGCCATGTTCCATTCTAGTTTGGATCCTGAGTCAGTAGGACCTGTAAATCCTATCGATGACATTCACTTGATACCCATGCCTCACCAATTGGAGGGTGGGTCACATATGGCTATAAAAGTGACTTTTGAGGTGGACATCATTGATGATCCTAATCAACCAAAGAAATTCAAGTTAGGAGAAATTCTATGTCCAGAGAAAAAAGCCATCATTATCCCTCTCCTTAAGGAGAGGTCAAATATTTTTTCTTGGACTTACAAAGACATGCCAGGGATCGACTCAAAGTTAGTTGTTCACAACCTTTCATTGGATTCCCTAAAGAAGCCATTCAAGAAAAAGTTAAGTAAAATGCATCCAACTATTGCTTTGATGGTGAAGAATGAATTGCAAAAACTACTAGATGTGATTTTCATAGTTCCCATCGACTATCCTGAATGAGTATCAAACATGGTGCCCATGGGAAAACCAGATGGAAGAGTTCACATTTGCATGGATTTCAAAGACTTGAATAGGGAAACTCCAAAGGATTCATTCTCGTTGCCAAACATATACACTATTGTTTATGACATCGTAGGTCATGATATGCTCTCCCTAATGGATGGTTTTTTTGGATACAATCAAATCCGGATCAAACCAGAAGACCAACACAAGACTGCATTCATTACTCCATGGGGGACATTCTATTACAAAGTGATGTCATTTGGCCTAAAGAATGCTGGTGCCATATATCAGCGGGCCATGACATACATCTTTCATAACTATATGCATAAGATCTTGGAAGACTACATTGATAAATTACTAGCCAAGTATTTATTGTGGCAAGAACATGCTCAAGTCCTTACAAAGGTCTTCGATCGCCTCATTGAACACAACGTCAGATTGAATCCTAAGAAGTGCATGTTTGGCATAACTTCGAGAAAGCTCTTAGGGTTTTTCATTTCTAAGAGATTCATCGAAGTCAATCCTACAAAGGTAAAGGCTATAGTGGAAATGGCCACCCCTACCAAAATTAGGGCATTGAGAAGCCTACAAGGTAAATTAGCATCTATCAAATGGTTCATTGCTCAATTTTTAGACAAATGTCAAACCATGAACTAGTTTCTATGCAAGGATGTCCCATTTCATTGGGATAAATATTGCCAACAAGCCTTTGCAGAGATCAAAACATACCTGGCAACACCATTAATGTTGGCTCCACCAAGGCCAGACATACCATTTTTACTATACATATCGGCTATTGATTTCGCTTTGGGCACCATGTTAGCCCAAAAGAATGCACAAGATAAAGAGCAAGCCATATATTACATTAGTCGCACCTTGGTGAGTTATGAGCTAGGATATGCATATGTAGAAAAGTTGTGCTTAGCAGTGGTTTTTGTAACCAAAACGTTATGACACTGTATGTTGATCCATACGACCTACGTTATATCCAAACAAAATCCTTTGTAGTACATGAAAAAGACATATCACAATACATGTACTGCAAAAGTGGATCATGCTACTAAAAAAAATTGATCTAGAGTTCATAAGCCAAAATTCCATAACGGGATGAGTCATAGAAGATCGGTTAGTAGAGGCCCCTCTTCAGGATAGCAAGCCTTTCACTATAGAGTTTCCCGATGATGTAGTATTTGCATTATCAGATATACTAAAAATCGAAGAGCCTAAGAAAGAAAGAGACATGGTATTGTTCTTAGATGGATCAAAGTGTGAGTAAGGGGGCAGAGCAGGGATATTATTCATTGCACCATAGGGCGTTCCATTAACCTTATCATTCAAGCTAGACTTCCCTTGCATAAACAATAACACAGAGTATGAGGCCCTAATCTTGGGACTTCAAATAGCTATGGCAATGGGCATTAAAATATTGAATATCTTTGGTGACTCCTTGCTCATAGTAAATCAAGTCAAAGGATTTTTCCAATGCAAGTGCCCACTCTTGAAATATTACAAGGAGCTTGTTGACAGTTACCTAGCTCGACTGTAATGGTATGACATCGAGGCAATCCCTCGTATGTCAAACATATTTGTAGACACCATGGCATCTTTGGTATCCCTAATCCCTTAGAATCCATCTGCTTATTTCACAACTGTTCATGTGAAAGTGCTTGTCCAATCGACAATACGTGAGGCTATTGACAATCAAGAGTTAGTCAACATGATCCAAAATGAACCAAATTAGGATTGGTCCTTCAAAGTTAGAGCTTTCTTGCAAATTACACCTTGGGAATCTTTGATCTCAAGGTCCTACGGAGTGTGGTACAACCATTAACCATAGGGTTACCTCTCAATATGTGTTCTCATATTATGAATCACAGAGGGAACATGTCATGTTATCCATAGAAGTTGTAGCTTATCAGGATTGGCTTTCCAAATTATAGGATTTCCTAAATTTTGGAATAATACCACAAGGCTTTTCATGTGCTAAAAGATGAACCTTTAAATAAAATGTGACAAGATACATTTTATAGGAGATATCCTTTATAGACGAGGTTACGATGGAATGCTCATTCGTTGTCTAGAGCCCCAGGAAGCATCTTGGATAATTTTGCAAGCTCATGACGATAGATGTGGCGGTATCTTTGGTGGCATGGCCATCGTTAAACACATCTTGAGAATGGGTTACTATTGGCCCACTATGGAAAAATACTATTGTGAGTACGTCAAGAAAAGCATCAAGTACCAACATCATGCAAACCTCACCCACTTGCCATCACAAGCCTTGTAACCCATCCAGGAAGAATGTTCCTTCTCGTAGTGGGGACTAGACTTAGTGGGGAAGATCTCACCCCCATCCTCAGGTCGACACATATTCATCATAACGACCATTGATTATTTTACCAAATGGGTCGAAGAGATCCCATTAACATCGACAACTGAACCAAGAATTATGGAGTTTATACTACACAATATCGTAAGTCATTTTGGGGTCCCTTCAAATATAATATCAGATAATGGACCATATTTCAAGAATAAAAATGTGTATTATTTAATGAAAGAATATCATATTCAACATAGTTTTTCAACACCCTATTATCCACAAGCAAATGGGCAAGCAGAAGCCCCAAACAAAACAATAATCTCCATCTTAAGGAAGATGGTGAAAGATAATCATAAGGACTGGTATTTGCAATTACCTCTTGCATTATGGGCTCATAGAATTAGTGTACGGATGACCACTGGGGTAACATCATTTTCACTTGTATATGGTATTGAGGCCATCATGACCCTAGAGTTGGAGATTCCTACCTTACACATAGCATGGAAGGACTTCATAGATGATGACACCGAGCGACAAGGTCGCCTTGATCAGTTGACGCTTCTTGATGAATGCCGAGTTAATGACTTGGAGCATCTCTACGTTTATCAAAATTGCCTTGCACGAGCATACAATAGTAAAGTCCATTTGAGAGAATTCAAAGTTGGGGATCTTGTGCTCAAATAAAATCAACATACTCAAATCTACTGTCGCACCTGCGAGACAAATTTAGGGTAAATTGGATAGGCCCCTACATGATTTCAAAAAGGGTTGGTCCTGGAGCATATCACCTCACATATTTGGATGGTTTTGAAGAGATTAAACCTCTCAACATAATTCATTTGAAGGCGTTTCATATCATAAAAAATAAAAGCATTCAAATATGTCATAAAAATAAAAAATATTCAAAAATACATAAAAATCAAAAACATGGTCATCTTCATCAAAAATGCCCCAAAGGCATATTAAAGCCCTTTGGTCAAATCAAAAAAGGCCCCAAAGGCATATTAAAGTCCTTTTGTCAAATAAAATCACAAAATGTCCCAAAGGCATCTTAAAGCCCTTTGGTCAAATAAAAAAAAAAACACAAAAGGCACCAAAGGCATATTGAAGCCCTTTGGTCAAATCAAAAAAAAAAAGGCACCAAAGGCATATTAAAGCCCTTTGGTCAAAAATAAAAAATACAAAAACAATGCAAAAATAAAAAATACAAAAACAATGCAAAAATCAAAAATACAAAAACAATGCAAAAATAAAAAATACAAAAATATTTACATCTTACATTGCATCCACATAGTTGCATTTCATTATAACATACATATCCATTGCATTCACATATGTTATGATCACATTATTACAAACGATGGCAAATTTTGTATCACAATCACAATATTCAAATCCATCTTCACCCATGCATCCATGTGTGTAACTGTGTTTTTCAACACAACCATTTCATGTTTTTATACAAAATATACTAAGGATTCCTAGTCATTCAACCATATCTAGTGGTATTATCAACTTTTGTAGAAAGCCACCTTGATTAGTAGATGGTAAGCTCTAGTTGTGATAATACCTTGTGTTGGACATTTTGAGTCCCTAAGTCAAAGTTATCATTGATGTCACCATTGATGCCACCAGATGGAGTCATCATTAATACCAAATATTTCAGAAGGAAATGAACATGACAAAGATGGTCATTTGATATTTAGCAAGAAGGCAAAAGTTTGAGTGAAATAATGCAAAAGATAGAAGTTAAAAAGGAGTTTTAATATTTATTTTATAAATTATTTAAATTCAAGATGAATTTAAATTTTATAAATAAATATTAAAAGGTACTTTATCAAAGGTGAAATATTATAATGGTTAGAAGTGCCATGGTGAAAACCCAAAATAAAATATTTGTAATTTTCATTATAATATTTTATATTGCAAAGGTGGGTTTATAAAGTCTAAAAATATCTTAATAAACCCAAAGGTTGGGTTTAAAGTTTTAAGACCAAAGAATATTTTAATAAATCCAAAGGTTGAATTTAAAGTTTTTAAACAAGGTAAAGTTTATTTCCACCGACGTCATAGAATCCAAAGGGAAGTGCCAACATTTTTGATTTAGTGGAAATGCATATAAATACCATACCCAAAGTTGATTTCTGAATTATCCTTGCTCAAATTGGAAAGAGAAAGCATACGAATTAAATACAGAGCTCGTGAGATAGAATTGCGAAATTCGTGTTTGACTTGATAGAGAAAGGAAACAAAAGCAAGCGCGTTGATTAGTTGGAAGCCAACAAGGCACCTTGGCCTAGTGGCAAGTGGGCTGCAAGCTTACATTTTGGTGTGCATGGTGGATAGTGTTTGAATCCCATAGAAGATTTTTGTTGACGTGTTGAATGCACCAATCGTTAGGCACATACGTTTTGAAAGGCAAGGAATGGGTGTTGAAGCACGTGGTGCTTCTTCCTTCCCAACAAGATTGTAGCTCATGTGGTGGTTTGCACCATGGACAAAGACATTTGTGTGGGTTGCATTGAGAGTTCGAAACTCTCCAAAGATAAAGGTACATTTTTATATTTTATTTTATTAATTCCTAAGTTGGAGGTATAAGGTATTTGGTGGTTGAAGTCTTTGCATTGTGATAAAGGTTGGTAGTTGAGAAATACCATTAGGAGTTATAAGGAGAATGTTGTTTTTATTTTCAATTCTTAAATTTTACTGTTGTGGAATATTGAAAGGCTAATACTTTGTGGGTTGTGTGTTATTTTGAATAAAGGGTTTTGTGATTATTGTGAGGATATTTCTTATTGTTTAAGTTGGAGTGATAAGGTGTAATTGTGATATTATTTTTGTGATATAAAAATATCCTCTAAACCTTATTGAGTTTGTCAAATAAGTAATTGTGAGTGTGGCATATTTGTAAGGGCAACTACTCTTCAAGAAAAGGTATGGGAAAAATTCTTCTTTGTTGAGTTAGGTGATTGGCGTGATTTAAAATTAAGTTTGGAGTGAAAAGGATTTGATTAGGGTTTCCTTTTTGAAAGTGGTTGAGTTAATGCTTCAAGGTTTTCTGGATTGAGAGTTGTGATTAAACCTTGTTTGATAAGCATTATTGTTTAGACCATTGGTTGAGTGAAGTACTTTGAGTTTATGCTTCAAGGATTTCTAAATTGAGAGTTGTGATTAAAACCTTGTTTTATTAGCATTGTTGTTGAAGCCAATGGGTTATGCAAAGAACTTGAACTTGAGTTAGAAAAGAACATGAGTATCATTGTTATGTGAGATTTGTGTTGAGCATTGTTGGAAACATTTTGAGTTGGGAGATACATGCTTGGACTAGGGTTTGTGAGAAAGGGTTGTTTCTTGAAGTGATTGGTTGAATAGAGTTGATTGAGCTTGGTAAAGTGGATGGATGTAGTGTTTGTTCAAGTTCCATAAAACAAATTATTCTATATTCTGATTTGAGTTGAGATTGAGCTTTGAGAATAGAACATATTGAGTCTCTAACAATTTTCTTTATGCTTATATGAGAGTGAGTTGAGAAAGTGATTGAGCATTGAGAATAGATCATATTAAGTCTCCAACAATTTTATATATGCTTCTAAAAAATTGAGTTGAGAAAGTGATTGAGTATTGAGTATAGAACATATTGAGTCTCTAAAAATTCTCTTTATGCTTCTATGATATTGAGTTGAGAAAGTGATTGAGCATTGAATATAGAACATATTGAGTCTCTAACAATTCTCTTTATGCTTCTATGAGATTGAGTTGAGAAAGTGATTGAGTATTGAGTATAGAACATATTGAGTCTCTAAAAATTCTCTTTATGCTTCTATGAGATTGAGTTGAGAAAGTGATTGAGCATTGAGTATAGAACATATTGAATCTCTAACAATTCTCTTTATGATTCTATGAGATTGGAAAAGTTCTGTGTGGACTTGTTAAGCTGATTTGAGGTAAGTCTTTGAGAAGGCTTGTGGACTATTTTTGTGTGATCTTTTGTGGAATCTTGCAATGTATATTTGAGAAATTCCTAGAGAGGACTTATTGAAGAATATTTGGAGAAAATTGTAAGAGATGTATTTTGGGAGTGAGAGGAGATGGACGGGAGCGGACAAGTTTTGTGTGATCTTGTTAAGTAGATTTGGATAGGTTCTAAGTGGACCTATTGAGCATATTTGAGCAAGTTATATGTGGAACTATTGAGCAGATTTGGATCATGTTCTATGTGGACCTGTTGAGAAGATTTGAGTAGGTTCTGAGTGGACCTGTTGAGTAGATTTGAGCAGGTTCTGAGTGAGCATGTTGAGAATATTTGAGCAGGTTCTAAGTGGACATGTTGAGCAGAATATGAGTGGGTCTATTGAGTAAATTTGAGAAGGTTTTGAGTGAACCTATTGAGCATATATTGGGTGATGGGGTTTTGTTTGGGGGGGGGGAGCTTTGGAGGTGAAAGGGCAGAGAGGATAGAGTCTCCAATTGATAGATATCCATCAGCCAAGACATTGAGGATAGGTCTTCTGAGTGAGAACAAGAGTCTTCAAGTGGAGAGAGATCCACAATCAGTGCAGTGGAGGTAGTATCTTCTAGAGGATCACCATCCAGAGCAGAGGAGAAGGAGTTCTCTCGTGGATAGAGATCCACAAACCAGATTTAGGGGATCCACATCTCCTTTGGACAAAGGTCTATAAAAATTGTAATAGGGAAAGGATTCCCAAGATATTATTTGAGAAATATCTAGAAGAAATATTTTCCTTGTGGAGGTAGCCCACATTGGGATGAACCACGTTAAATCTGTGTCTCTATTGTGTATGGTGATTTGTGCATTGCTTTAATTATTGCTATTGATATTGCTATCTATACACTACATAATATTGATTTGGAAAAAAAAGGAAAAAGTGGTCTTATACTATTCACCCCCCCTCTCAATATAAGCTTGTGTTCTTCAATTGGTATCAGAGTGGGTTCCTTTAGAAGAGTTTGACAAATTGAAGGAAAAGTGGTCTAAGAATACAATGGATCAAAAATATCAAAAGGACGGGTCCATCAATAATACATTACTAGTATTTTATGGAAGTGACTTCTTGTATTGGTGTGTATTGATGATATTTCACTTGATGGCACTTGGCAATGAAGTTTGGGATGCAATGGAATTTGGATATGATTCAACATTCAATCCTCCTACAGATAAGGAAGGTAAGATTCTAATGCATGCAAATTCAAGAGCTATGAATGCAATTATAAAAGGATTGCAAAGATCAAAATCTATGAAGGTTATGGATTGTAAAAAAACAAAATATATGTGGGAACTATTGCATACCATATATGAAGGAGATAAAAGTGTCAAGAAAGCTAAAATCAGAAATATCAAAGGAGAATTTGAGAACCTAAGAATATGGGATGATGAAAATATTCATGACTATCTCAACAAGGTTGATGAACTTATACATGATATGAAAGGTCTTGGAATGAAGATTGATGAATCTGATGCTTGTGATAATATCTTGAGAACTCTTCCAAAAAGGTACAGTGAAAAGGTCTTTGCTATAGAAACATCAATTGATAGTGATAGTCTAACAAGAAATGCTTTTCTTGGCATGCTCACAACTTTTGAGATAAGAACAAAAGATCCTATTCCTTCAAAAGAAGTTGCATTCAAAGTGAACAAAAATATAAAGGGTAAGAAGTCAAAATAAAGAAATGAGTCTTCCAATGATGAAGAAGCAAATTATGGTAGAAGAGATAAAAGTTCTAGAAGACCCATAGATCTAAGATATGTTAAGTGTTTTAATTATGGAAAATATGGACATTATGCAACAAAGTGCAAAGAGCCAAAGAGCAAAAATGATGAAGAAAAATAGGATCATAGGTACAGGGAATCAGAAAGACATAGATACCAGAAGAAAAGCAAGGATGAACAAAATAGACAAGGAAATAAGTTCTTCCAAAAGAAAAAGAGAAGCTACTATGCATATAATGCATGTAAGTACTCAAATGATAGTTATGCTAGTTTTTCAGATAATGATAGAGATGAAGTCCTATTAATGGTTGAAGAGAAAGATCCAGTTAAGAAAAGGACTCTAGTTATTCTCAAGTTTTTTAGATGTGGTAAATTTGGACATCTTGAAGATGATTGTACAAGGGATGGTTATAGTTTTAGTGATGATTATTTTGAAGATGCACTTGATAGACCAAATGAAAATCTTCTTATGGCATTAGAAGAAGAAGTGAGTGATCCTATAGAAGGTAAACCAAAAGAAATAAATAATATGGACAAAGGTAAAAAAATAGAGGATTATTCAGTAGAAAATGGTTATGATCTCAAGGGAGAACTTATCTATGCCCTTGACATAGTAAAGAAGGTAAGAAAGCAACACTCTAATCTTGAAAATCAGTTTCAAGAATGTGATGAAGAAATATTATTTCTCATAGAGGATTTATAAAAGTCAAAGGCTAAGGCAAGCAAGTTTAAAGATAATCTAGAAGCAAAGATCTTGGAATGTGAAAATTTAGCACAAGAAGTGGCTCTACTAAAGGAAGATGTAGAAGACTCCAAGAATAAGCTATACAAGTATCTAAACATTGCAAAGAGTGTGGATAAAATAGTCAAGATACAAAGAAAAGCAACAAACAAGATAGGTCTTGATTCTAAATAGATTCAAAAGAAAAGGGAAGAAGAGTCTACTTCTAGTCTTGAAGAAGAAGAAACTTTAGAAGAAGATACATCAAAAGAAGACAATGTAAGGTGGAGCGAGACATCAGAGGATGAGTTGGATAATAAATATTTAAACAAAGAAAGGAATAATGCACAAGTAAAGAACAAATGGAACATGAAACATGTAGAAGAAACTATGAGAACATTAATTTCAAGACAAGGAAGCTTCAATGGAAGATATTTTTTATGTCATAGGTTTGGGTACATGGCTTCACAATGCAGGACACATGAAAGACAGGAATATGGAAAAGGATAAATTTTCCAAGGGTATTTCTATTCATGTAATGAGTTTGGTCACAAGGCAATGAATTGCAAGATTCATGATAGAAGAGGATATGGCTTCACTAGGAGAAATCCTAAGATAGTTGCACCTCCAAGGAATAATAAAATTAAGTTTTATAAGTACAATAATGATGGTCACACAACAATATGGTGTAGAGCAAATATTCTAAAAATAGACATGAACAAGAAAAGGAATATGAATAGGAACATAAATATGAACATAAATAGGAATATGAACAAGAACAGGAATAGGAACAGGAACATGGATGAGAATGGGAACAAGAATAGGAATAGGAACATGAGAATAGGAACATGGATGAGAACAAGAACAGGAACAAGAACATAAGTGATGATAGGAATAAGGATGATGACTTGGAAAGAAACAATCAGAGGATTCAGAAAACTAAGAAAAGAAGAGAAAAAGATAAAGGTAAAGAATAGTGCTTTCGTGGAGTAGAAATACTCCCACCCCAGAATTAACCACCTCATGTGGATGTGGGGAAATGGGCTAAGCTAAGAGACTCATTCTTAGACCCAAGCCCCAAAGGTGACCCTTTGCCATTGATGTCAAAGGGGGAGAGATTTGTGTATATTGGGGAGATATTTGATATGGGGAGAGATTTGATATTTGATAGAGCATTGAGCTAGGGGGAGCAATGTCCCAGGGGGAGTAGAAGAAAAAGAAAGGTCAGGTTTTAGTAAAAGGATATGGGTTGCCATCAATGACAAAGGGGGAGATTATTGGACATTTTGAGTCCCTAATTCAAAGTTGTCATTGATGTCACCATTGATGCCACTAGATGGAGTCATAATTAATACCAAATATTTCAGCAGGAAATAAAGGTGACAAAGATGGTCATTTTATATTCAGCAAGAAGGAAAAAGTTCGAGTGAAAAAGTGCAAAAGATAGATGTCAAAAAGGAGCTATAATATTTATTTTATAAATTATTTAAAGTTTGGATGAATTTAAATTTTATAAATAAATATTAAAAGGTACTTTATCAAAGGTGAAATATTATAATGGTTAGAAGTGCCATGGTGAAAACCCAAAATAAAATATTTTTAATTTTCATTACAATATTTTATATTGCAAAGGTGGGTTTATAAATTCTAAAAATATTTTAATAAACCCAAAGGTTGGGTTTAAAGGTTTAAGACCAAAGAATATTTTAATAAATCCAAAGGTTGGATTTAAAGTTTTTAAACAAGGCAAAGTTTATTTTCACCAACGTCATAGAAGCCAAAGGGAAGCACCAACATTTTTTATTTAGTGGAAATGCATATAAATACCATGCCCAAAGTTGATTTCCGAATTATCCTTGCTCAAATTGGAAAGAGAAAGCATACGAATTAAATGCAGATCTCGTGAGATAGAATTGCGAAATTCGTGTTTGACATGACGGTGAAAGGAAAAAAAAGGAAGCACGTTGATTAGTTAGAAGCCAACAAGGCACCTTGGCCTAGTGGCAAGTGGGCTGTAAGTTTAAATTTTGGTGTGCATGGTGGATAGTGTTCAAAGACCTCGAAAGCTTTTGGTGGACATGTTGAAGGTGCCAATAGTTAGGTGCATACATTTTGCAAGGCAAGGAAGGGGTGTTGAAGCACGTGGTGCTTCTTCCTTCCCAATGATCTTGTAGCTCATGTGGTGGTTTGCACCATGGACAAAGATATTTGTGTGGGCTGCATTGAGAGTTCAAAACTCTCCAAAGGCAAAGGTACATTTTTATGTTTTATTTTATTAATGCCTAAGTCATAGGTATACAGTATTTGGTGGTTGAAGTCTTTGTATTGTGATAAAGTTTGGTAGTTGAGAAATACCATTTAGGAGTTATAAGGAGAATTAAGTTTTTATTTTCAATTCTTAAATTTTACTATTGTGGAATATTGAAAGGTTAAGACTTTGTGTGTTGTGTGTTATTTTGAATAAAGGGTTTTGTGATTATTGTGAGGATATTGCTTACTATTTAAGTTGGAGTGATAAGGTGTAATTGTAATATTATTTTTGAGATATAAAAATATCCTCCAAACCTTATTGAGTTTGTCAAAGAAGTAATTGTGAGTGTGGCAAATTTGTAAGGGCAACTACTCTTCAAGAAAAGGTATGGGAAAATTTATTCTTTGTTGAGTTAGGTGATTGGCTTGATTGAAAATTAAGTTTGGAGTGAAAAGGATTTGATTAGGGTTTCCTTTTCAAAATTGGTTGAGTTAATGCTTCAAGGTTTTCTAGATTGAGAGTTGTGATTAAACCTTGTTTGATAAGCATTATTGTTTAGACCATTGGTTGAGTGAAGTACTTTGAGTTTATGCTTCAAGGCTTTTTGAATTGAGAGTTGTGATTAAAACCTTGTTTTATTAGCATTATTGTTGAAGCCAATGGGTTATGCAAAGAATTTGAACTTGAGTTAGAAAATAACATGAGTATCATTGTTATGTGAGATTTGTGTTGAGCATTGTTGGAAATATTTTGAGTTGGGAGATACATGCTTGGATTAGGGTTTGTGAGAAAGGGTTGTTTCTTGAAGTGATTGGTTGAGTAGAGTTGATTGAGCCTATTCAAGTGGATGCATGTAGTGGTTGTTCAAGTTCCATAAAACAAACTATTCTATATTCTGATTTGAGTTGATATTGAGCTTTGAGAATAGAATATATTGAGTCTCTAACAATTCTCTTTATGCTTCTATGAGATTGAGTTGAGAAAGTGATTGAGTATTGAGTATAGAACATATTGAGTCTCTAAAAATTCTCTTTATGCTTCTATGAGATTGAGTTGAGAAATTGATTGAGCATTGAGTATAGAACATATTGAGTCTCTAACAATTCTCTTTATGCTTCTATGAGATTGAGTTGATAAAGTGATTGAGTATTGAGTATAGAACATATTGAGTCTCTAAAAATTCTCTTTATGCTTCTATGAGATTGAGTTGAGAAAGTGATTGAGCATTGAGTATAGAATATATTGAGTCTCTAACAATTCTCTTTATGATTCTATGAGATTGGACAAGTTTTTTGTGGACTTGTTAAGCTGATTTGAGGTAAGTCTTTGAGAAGACTTGTGGACTGTTTTTGTGTGAGCTTTTGTGGAAGCTTACAATGTAGATTTGAGCAAGTCCTAGAGATGACTTATTGAGCAGATTTGGAAAAATTTTATGTGATCTTGTTGAGAAGATTTAGACAAGTTCTGAGTGGACCTGTTGAGCATATTTGAGTAGGTTCTATGTGGACCTATTGAGCATATTTGATCAGGTTTTGTGTGGACCTATTGAGCATATTTGAGTAGGTTCTGAGTGGACATGTTGAGTAGATTTGAGCAGGTTCTGAGTGGACCTATTGAGTAGATTTGAGCAGGTTCTGAGTGGACCTATTGAGAATATTTGAGACCTATTGAGCATATTTGAGCAAAATTTGAGTGGACCTATTGAGAAAATTTGAGAAGGTTCTGAGTGAACCTATTGAGCATATTTGTGCGTGCGGTGTCCTTTTTTTGGGGCAGGTTGGTGTGGTTCGGTGCTGGACCGACTAGACTATGTTTAGTATAGTATTGAGATAAACTTTGGAGGTGTCAGAGCAAAGAGGACAAAGTCTCTAGTGGAGAGAGATCCACAGTCAATGCAGTGGAGGCATTTTCTTCTAGAGGATCACCAACCATAGCAAGGGAGAAGGAGTTCTCCTGTGGATAGAGATCCACAAACTAGATTTAAGGGATCAACATCTCCTTTGGATAGAGGTCCATAAACATTGTAATAGGGAAGGATTCCCAAGATATTATTTAAGAAATATTTAGAAGAAATATTTTTCTTGTGGAGGTAGCCCACATTGGGTGAACCATGTTAAATTTGTGTCTCTATTGTGTATGATGATTTATGCATTGCTTTGATTAATGCTATTGCTATTGCCATTGATTATATTGACTAATATTGATTTGGAAAGAAAAGTAAAAAGTGGTCTTATAATGTTCATCCCCCCTCTCAGTATAATCTTGTGTTCTTCAATTGGTATCAGAGTGGGTTCCTTCGGAAGATTTTGACAACTTGAAGGAAAAGTGGTCTAAGAATACAATGGATCAAAATGATCAAAAGGATGGGTCCATAAATAATGAAGTACCAAGTATTTGATGAAAGTGACTTCTTGTATTGGTGTGTGATAATGAGATTTCACCTGATGACACTTGGCAATGAAGTTTGGGATGTACGTGGAATTTGGATATGATTCAACAGTCAATCCTCCTATAGATAAGGAAGGTAATCTTCTAATGAATGCAAATTCAAGAGCTATGAATGCAATTATAAAAGGATTGTGAAGATCAAAATATATGAAGGTTATGGATTTTAAAACAACAAAATATATGTGGGAACTATTGCATACCATATATGAAGGAGATAAAAGTGTCAAGAAATCTAAAATTAGAAATCTCAAAGGAGAATTTGAGAACCTAAGAATGCGGGATGATGAAAATATTCATGACTATCTCAACAAGGTTGATGAACTTATACATGAGATGAAAGGTCTTGGAATGAATATTGATGAATATTATTCTTGTGATAAGATCTTGAGAACTCTTCCAAAAAGGTACATTGAAAAGGTCTTTACTATAGAAACATCAATTGATAGTGATAGTCTAACAAGAAATGTTTTTCTTGGCATGCTCACAACTTTTGAGATAAGAACAAAATATCCTATTCCTTTGAAATAAGTTGCATTCAAAGTGAACAAAAATATAAAGGGTAAGAAGTTAGAATAAAGAAGTGAGTCTTCCAATGATGAAGAAGAAAATTATGGCAAAAGAGATAAAGGTTCTAGAACACCCATAGATCTAAGATTTGTTATGTATTTTAATTGTGGAAAGTATGGACATTATGCAACAAAGTGCAAAGATCCAAAGAGCAACAATGATGAAGAAAAATAGGATCACAGGTACAAGGAATCAGAAAGACATAGATACCATAAGAAAATCAAGGATGGACAAAACAGACAAGGAAATAAGTTCTTCCAAAATCAAAAGAGAAGCTACTATGTGGATAATACAAGTAAGTACTCAAATGATAGTGATGCTAGTTTTTCAGACAATGATAGAGATGAAGTCCTATTTATGGTTGAAGAGAAAGATCTAGTTAAGAAAAAGACTCCAGTTATTCTCAAGTGTTTTAGATGTGGTAAATTTGGACATCTTAAATATGATTGTACAAGGGATGGTTATAGTTTTAGTGATGATGATTTTGAAGATGCACTTGATAGACCAGATGAAAATATTCTTATGGCATTAGAAGAAGAAGTGAGTGATCCTATAGAAGGCAAGCCAAAAGAAAGAAATTATATGGAAAAAGGTAAAAAAATAGAGGATTATTTAGCAGAGAATGGTTATGATCTCAAGGGAGAACTTATCTATGCCCTTGACATAGTAAAGAAGGTAAGAAAGAAAAACTCTAATCTTGAAAGTCAATTTCAAGAATGTGATGAAGAAAGATTATTTCTCATAGAGGATTTAGAAAAGTCAAAGGCTAAGGCAAGCAAGTTCAAATATAAGTTAGAAGCAAAGATCTTGGAATGTGAGAAGCTAGCACAAGAAGTGTCTCTACTAAAGGAATATGTAGAAGACTCCAAGAATAATCTATACAAGTATGTAAATAGTGAAAAGAATGTGGATAAAATAGTCAAGATACAAAGAAGAGCAAAAAACAAGATAGGTCTTGGTTCTAAACAGGTTCAAAATAAAAGGGAAGAAGAGTCTACTTCCAGTATTGAAGAAGAAGAAACTTTAGAAGAAGATACATTAGAAGAATATAGTGTAAGTGGGAGTGAGACATCAAAGGATGAGATGGACAAAAGAGTTCAACAAAGAAAGGAACAATGCACAAGTAAAGATCCATATGGAATAATAATCAAAATAGGAGACCAATGAGTTCAAGACAAGGAAGCTTCAAAGGAAGATGTTTTTCATGTCATAGGTTTGGGCACATGGCTTCATAGTGTAGGACACATGAAATATATGAATATGGAAAAGGACAACTTTTCCAAGGGTATTGCTATTCATGTAATGAGTTTGGTCACAAGGCAATGAATTGAAAGATTCATGATAAAAGAGGATATGACTTCACTAGGAGAAATCCTAAGATAGTTGCACCTCCAAGGAATTATAACATTAAGTTTTATAAGTGCAATAATGATGGTCACACAAAAAGATGGTGTAGAGAAAATATTTCAAAAATAGGCATGAACAAGAACATGAATATGAACAGGAACATAAATATGAATAGAATTAGGAATATGAACAGGAACAAGAATAGGAAAGAACATGGATGAGAACAGGAACATGAATAGGAACATGAACATTGATGAGAATAGGAAAATGGATGAGAACAAGAATAGGAACAAGAACATAAGTGATGACAAGAATAAGGATGATGACTTGGAAATAAATAGTCAGAGGATTCAGAAAACTAAGAAAAGAAGAGAAAAAGATAAAGATAAAGAATAGTGCTTTCAGGAGTAGAAATACTCCAACCCCAGAATTACCACCTCATGTGGAGGTGGGGAAAGGGGCTACTATAAGAGATTCATTCTTAGAATCGATCCCCAAAGGTGACCCTTTGCCATTGATGTCAAAGGGGGAGATATTTGTGTATATTGGGGAGAGATTTGGTATGGGGAGAGATTTGATATTTGAGAGAGCATTTAGCCAGGGGAGCAATGCCCCAGGGGGGTAGAAGGAAAAGAAAGGTAAGGTTTTAGTAAAAGGATATGGGTTGCCATCAATGACAAAGGGGGAGATTGTTGGATATTTTGAGTCCCTAAGTCAAATTTGTCATTGATGTCACCATTGATGCCACCAGATGGAGTCATCATTAATACCAAAGATTTCAATAGGAAATAAAGGTGACAAAGATGATCATTTGATATTCAACAAGAAGGAAAAATTTCAAGTGAAAAAGTGCAAAAAATAGAAGTTAAAAAGGAGTTATAATATTTATTTTATAAATTATTTAAATTTAGGATGAATTTAAATTTTATAAATAAATATTAAAAGGTACTTTATCAAAGGTGAAATATTATAATGGCTAGAAGTGCCATGGTGAAAAGCCAAAATAAAATATTTGTAATTTTCATTACAATATTTTATATTGCAAAGGTGGGTTTATAAAGTCTAAAAATATTTTAATAAACCCAAATGTTGGGTTTAAAGGTTTAAGACCAATGAATATTTTAATAAATCCAAAGGTTGGATTTAAAGTTTTAAAAAAGGTAAAGTTTATTTTCATCGACGTCATAAAATCCAAAGGGAAGCAACGACATTTTTGATTTAGTGGAAATGCATATAAATACCATGCCCAAAGTTGATTTCCGAATTATCCTTGCTCAAATTGGAAAGAGAAAGCATACAAATTAAATGCAGAGCTCGTGAGATAGAATTGCGAAATTTGTGTTTGACTTGATGGTGAAAGGAAACAAAAGCAAGCGCGTTGATTAGTTGGAAGCCAACAAGGCACCTTGGCCTAGTGGCAAGTGGGTTGCAAGCTTACATTTTAGTGTGCATGGTGGATAGTGTTTGAATCCCGCGAAAGCTTTTGGTGGATGTGTTGAAGGCACCAATCATTAGGTGCATACATTTTGCAATGAAAGGAAGGGGTGTTGAAGCATGTGGTGCTTCTTCCTTCCCAACGAGCTTGTAGCTCGTGTGGTAGTTTGCACCATGGGAAAAGATGTTTGTGTGGGCTGCATTGAGAGTTCAAAACTCTCCAAAGGTAAAGGTACATTTTTATGTTTTATTTTATTAATGCCTAAGTTGGAGGTATAAGGTATTTTGTGGTTGAAGTCTTTGCATTGTGATAAATGTTGGTAGTTGAGAAATACCATTAGGAGTTATAAGAAGAATTCTGTTTTCATTTTCAAGTCTTAAATTTTGATATTGTGGAATATTGAAAGGTTAAGACTTTGTGGGTTGTATGTTATTTTGAATAAAGGGTTTTGTGATTATTGTGAGGATATTTCTTATTGTTTAAGTTGGAGTGATAAGGTGTAATTGTGATATTATTTTTATGATATAAAAATTATCCTCTAACCCTTATTGAGTTTGTCAAAGAATTAATTGTGAGTGTGGAAGATTATTAAGGGCAACTACTCTTCAAGAAAATGTATGGGAAAAATTCTTCTTTGTTGAGTTAGGTGATTGGATTGATTGAAAATTAAGTTTGGAGAGAAAAGGATTTGATCAGGGTTTCCTTTTCAAAAATGGTTGAGTTAATGCTTCAAGGTTTTCAGGATTGAGAGTTGTGTTTAAACCTTGTTTGATACACATTATTGTTTAGACCATTGGTTGAGTGAAGTACTTTGAGTTTGTGCTTCAAGGCTTTCTGAAGTTAGAGTTGTGATTAAAACCTTGTTTTATTAGTATTTTTGTTGAAGCCAATGGGTTATTCAAAGAATTTGAACTTGAGTTAGAAAAGAACATGAGTATCATTGTTATGTGAGATTTATGTTGAGCATTGTTGGAAACATTTTGAGTTTGGAGATACATGCTTGGACTAGGGTTTGTGAGAAAGGGTTGTTTCTTGAAGTGATTGGTTGAGTAGAGTTGATTGAGCCTAGTCAAGTGGATGCATGTAGTGGTTGTTCAAGTTCCATAAAATAAAATATTCTATATTCTGATTTGAGTTGAGATTGAGCTTTGAGAATAGAATATATTGAGTCTCTAACAATTCTCTTTATGCTTATATGAGATTGAGTTGAGAAAGTGATTGAGCATTGAGAATAGAACATATAAAGTCTCTAACAATTCTCTTTATGATGTTTAGTTGAGTTGAAAGTGTTAAGTATTGAGTATAGAACATATTGAGTCTCTAATAATTCTCTTTATGCTTCTATGAGATTGAGTTGAGAAAGTGATTGAGCATTGAGTATAGAACATATTGATTCTCTAACAATTCTTTTTATGCTTCTATGAGATTGAGTTGAGAAAGTGATTGAGTATTGAGTATAAAACATATTGAGTCTCTAAAAATTATCTTTATGCTTATATGAGATTGAGTGGAGAAAGTGATTGAGCATTGAGTATAGAACATATTGAGTCTCTAACAATTCTCTTTATGATTCTATGAGATTGGACAAGTTCTGTATGGACTTGTTAAGCTGATTTGAACTAAGTCTTTGAGAAGGCTTGTGGACTATTTTTGTGTGAGCTTTTGTGGAATCTTGCAATGCAGATTTGAGCAAGTCCTAGAGAGGACTTATTGAGAAAGATTTGGACAAGTTCTATGTAAGCTTGTTGAGCATATTTGGATAGGTTATGAGTGGAACTATTTAGTAGATTTGAGCAGGTTCTGTGTGGACCTATTGAGAAGATTTGATCAGGTTCTGTGTGGACCTATTAAGTAAATTTGAGTAGGTTTTGAGTGGACCTATTGAGTAGATTTGAGTAGGTTCTGAGTGGACCTATTGAGAAGATTTGAGTAGGTTCTGAGTGGACTTGTTTAATATATTTGAGCAGGTTCTGAATGGACCTATTGAGCAGATTTGAGTAGGTTCTAAGTAGACCTATTGAGAAGATTTGAGAAGGTTATAAGTGAACCTATTGATCAGATCTTTGGAGGTGACAGAGCAAAGAGGACAAAGTCTCCAGTGGATAGATATCCATCAACTAGGACATTGAGGATAGGTCTTTTGAGTGAGTACAAGAGTATTCAAGTGGAGAGAGATCCACAGTCAGTGCAGTTGAGGTAGTGTCTTCTAGAGGATCACCATACAGAGTAGAGGAGAAGGATTTCTCATGTGAATCTTGATACACAAACCAAATATAGGGGATCAACATCTCCTTTGAACATATATCCATAAAAATTATAATTGGGAAGGATTCCCAAAATATTATTTAAAAAATATTTAGAAGAAATATTTTATTTGTGGAGGTAGCCCACATTGGGTGAACCATGTTAAATCTTGCCTCTATTGTATATGGTGTTTTGTACATTTCTTTGATTACTACTATTGATACTACTATCTATACACTACATAATATTGATCTAAAAATAAAATTAAAAAGTGGTCTTATACTGTTCACCCCCCCTCTCAATATAAACTTGTGTTCTTCACCTTGGATATTCAGGATCCCATCACTAATTGAAACACTAAAATCCTAGTTGGTACAAGGAAAATATGAAAGCTGCAAAAGTGTTCTAGGTTACCTTAAGCGAAAATGATTTTTCTTGCTTATCCCCATGTGCGACCAGTTTAAAGGTGCTAAGAATTGGCAAAAGGATAAGCTTCACCCTAACCAATTTAATCCCTTTCTTAAATCAAAATGAGCAAAAATCCTAAAACAAAGTGCAAATATAAGATTTCGAAAGCAAAAATTCAAGATTCCAAAAGCACATATTCAAATTAATAAAAAGCACAAAAGCAAAGAAAATAGTTATTATCATCACTACACAAATCCCTTCATAAAAAAAAATCAATCAAAATAAACAGTTATTTTCATCACTACACATGAACAAGTATCCCAAATAAGATGAAGAAAAGAAGGGAATGGAACTTGAATCCTTGGAATTCTCAATATTGCACAAAACTAGAAAGAGATATCTTGATGAATGATGATATGTCTATCACAATAGCTTCTAGAATTTGTATAGACCAATGTTTGAATGTGGATGAGCTAGCTTTGGGTAACCCAATACTGCCTAGTAGTATAGTCCAACTAAGTCCAACATAAGGATAAGATAAACACTTGAGGATCCCCGATATTAGCAATGGGCTAAAAGAATCCTGCCTGAATTTGGATAAAATGCTTGAGTTCCATTTAAATATATATTCATTTGCACACACAGAGATAATGAATATACAGGTAAATGGTGAAAGCCTTTCTTTTCAAAAGTCTTGTATGGTCAGTACATAGTTGTTGAAAGACTTTCTAGAGTGTTTGAAGTCTCAAGAAAAACCTCACAAATTCCTACATAGAAACAAATCATATCATCAATCACATCATCAAATTTTTCTATTAGCTTTTGTAAATTAGGGGGTATTAATAAAATAAACTAGATACCGAATATATGTCAGAAACAATATTTAAATGAGCACTGATTATTTTATATCTTTTAAATTAAATAATCTTATACAAAAAATACATACATTCCACACCATTACATTACACATATGGATTATTTAAATAATTAATTATTATTATTAGAATGATTATTAAAACATTCATGGTTGTTATACTTGCTATGGTATCACCCATCAGATTGTCAAAATCATAGCATATGTAGTCCTTGTGTTTGAGTGATCAAAACATACAAGTTCATTCACATTAGGTTACATATTGCATTCACCATATCATAGCATAAATTAGATGCCAATATTGAAATCAAAATCAAACATGCATTTAAAAAAAAACATTGCATCCATAAATGCATAGTTCATAACTCATCCATTCACATCTAAGATCACATCATAATCCGCATACAATCATAAAATCCATCATTAAATCAATGCTTGATACATCATATTATATCACAATAATTAGATCAAATCACATCTACATAAGAATCCATATAAACATCCACATCATCATAAATATTGTCTATCATCTATCACATACATAAAATCATCATAATGCCATCATCACATCGCATAATAAAACAAAAAATAAAACAAAAACATGAGCAATAAATGATACACATAATGAGTCATAATGCAAAGATATCATATAAATGTGTATGTCAAAAACATGGGTGAAAAAAATTGCCCATGGGCTATAGTCATATAGGTCAAGTAGACCCAGGGGTTATGCATAAGGGGTCAGCTCCAAAATGTATTTATAAAAATTTTATGAATCAGTTTCAAAATCCAGGTGAATAGTGTCGAAACACATGTAGAAGGTTAACTATTATTACGGGTAATGATGGAAATTAAAACTTAAAATGGTAAAATTATTATAAAATTGGGGTAAATCGACCCCCAAAAAAAATTTACACCCAATTTTTTTGGCTAATGGGCCTTGGTCAAGGGTCTCAAATATTAGCCAATTCCAAATTTTGAAAATCCTAATTTTAGCCAATTTGCTAAAAATAGATGCTATGCATAACCCTGAGCAGACCTCAAAAATGAAATCCAAGTGCATCATCATTAAAACACAGGGTCTATACCCCTGACATCACCTCCCTATGGCTGTGTCATAAGTAGAGTGATGTGATCGTGCTAGTCTCTTTGTGTGAGTCTGAGTCCTCTGGCTAGGATGTATGGAGGACAACCTTGAGGTAGAGTGCCTATTGACCTGTGAACCACCTACACATGATGCCTCCCTAGGGACCATTCCATGCCTCCTAAGCTTCATCTAAAGAGAGGCTATGTGGTAGACATGCCCTTGGATCTTCCCCTCGTACTCATATAGAAATGCTTATAAGCAAAGAACTTCTACCCCTAAGTCTGCCCTAGGATATGCCTCAGTATCACCCTGTGGTGTAGAAAGAGTAAGAACAAACTAAATATTAGTAGCACCACCCATGGAATTGTTAAGTTGATTTGAGGTAATTCTTTGAGAAGGCTTTTGGACTATTTTTTTTCTGAGATTTTGTGGAAGCTTGCAATCTAGATTTGAGCAAGTCCTAGAGAGGACTTATTGAGAAGATTTGAACAAGTTCTGTGTGAGCTTGTTGAGTAGATTTGGATAGGTTCTAAGTGGGCCTGTTGATCATATTTGAGCAGGTTCTATGTGGACCTACTGAGAAGATTTGATCAGGTTCTGTGTGGACCTATTGATCAGATTTGAGAAGGTTCTGAGTGGACCTATTGAGAAGATTTGTGCAGGTTTTGAGTGGACCTATTGAGAAAATTTGAGTAGGTTTTGAGTGGACCTGTTGAGTAGATTTGAGCAAGTTCTGAGTGGACCTATTGAGCAGATTTGAGCAGGTTCTAAGTGGACCTATTGAGAAGATTTGAGAAGGTTCTAAGTGAACCTATTGATTAGATATTTGGAGGTGACAGAGTAGAGAGGACAAAGTCTCCAGTGGATAGATATCCATCAACTAGGACATTGAGGATAGGTCTTTTGAGTGAGGACAAGATTCTTCAAGTGGAGAGAGATCCACAGTCAATGCAGTGCAAGCAGTGTCTTCTAGAGGATCACCATATAGTGTAGAGGAGAAGGAGTTCTCCCGTGGATCTTAATAAACAAATTATATTTAGGGGATCAACATCTCATTTGAAAATAGATCCATAAAAATTATAATTGGGAAGGATTCCTAAAATATTATTTAAGAAATATTTAGAAAAAATATTTTCTTTGTGAAGGTAGCCCACATTGGGTGAACCACGTTAAATATGTGTCTTTATTGTGTATGGTGTTTTTTGCATTGCTTTGATTACTGATATTGATACTACTATCTATACACTACATAATATTTATTTGAAAAGAAAATTAAAAAGTGGTATTATACTGTTCACCACCCCTCTCTCAATATAATCTTGTGTTCTTCACCTTGGATATTCAAGATCCCATCACTAATTGAAACACTAAAATCCTAGCTGGTACAAGGGAAAGATGAAAGCTACAAAAGTGTTCTTATTTACCTTAAGCGAAAAGGATTTTCTTGCTTATCCCCATGTGCGATCGGTTTAAAGGGGCTAAGAATTGGCAAAAGGACAAGCTTCACCCTAACCAATTTAAACCCTTAATTAAATCAAAATGAGCAAAAATCCTAAAACAAAGTGCAAATTCAAGATTTCCAAAGCACAAATTCAAGATTCTAAAAGCACATATTCAAAGTACTCAAAAGCACAAAAGCAAAGCAAATAGTGATAATCATCACTACACAAATCCCTTGATAAAAAAAAAAAAAATCAAAATAAACATTGATTTTCATCACTACACGAGCAAGTGTCCCAAATAAGATGAATAAAAGAAGGGAATGGAGCTTGAATCCTTGGAATTCTCAAAATTACACAAAACTAGAAGGAGATATCATGACGCATGGTGATATGTCTATCACAACAGCTTCTAGCATTTGTATAGACCAATGTTTGAATGTGGATGAGCTAGCTTTGGGTAACCCAATACTGCCTAGTAGTATAGTCCAACTAAGTCCAACATAAGGATAAGATAAACACTTGAGGATCCCTGATATTAGCAATGGGATAAAATAATCCTACCTGAATTTGGAGGAAATGCTTGAGTTCTATCTAAATATATATTCATTTGCACACACAGAGATAATGAATATCCAGGTAAATGGTGAAAGCCCTTCTTTTCAAAATTCTTGTATGGTCAGTAAATAGTTGTTGATAGGGTAACTAGAGTGTTTGAAGTCTCAAGAAAAACCTCAAAAATTCCTACATAGAAACAAATCATATCATCAATCACATCATCATTTTTTTCTATTAGCTTATGTAAATTAGGGGGTATTAATAAAATAAACTAGATACTGGATATATGTTAGAAACAATATTTAAATGACCACTAATTATTTTATATATTTTAAATTACATAATCTTTTCTAGAAAATACATACATTCCAAACAATTAAATTGCATATATGGATGGTTTAAATAATTAATTATTATGGTTAGAATGATTATTAAAACATTCATGGTTGTTATACTTGCTGTGGTATCACCCATTAGATTGTCAAAATCATAGCATATGCAGTCCTTGTGTTTAAGTGATCAAAACATACAAGTTCATTCACATTAGGTTACATATTGCATTCACCATATCATAGCATAAATTAGATGCACATATTGAAATCAAAATAAAACATGCATTTAACAATAAACATTGCATCCATAAATACATAGTTCATAACTCATCCATTCACATCTAAGATCACATCATAATCCGCATACAATTATAAAATCCATCATTAAATCAATGCATTATACATCACATTATATCACAATAATTAGATCAAATCACATATACATAAGCATCCACATCATCATAAATATCATCTATCATCTATCACATACATCAAGTCATCATAATGCCATCATCACATCGCATAATAAAACAAAATAAAATAAAAACATGAGCAATAAACGATACACATAATGAGTCATAATGCAAAGATATCATATAAATGTGTGTCAAAAACATGGGTGAACCAAATTGCCTATGGGCTATAGTCATATAGGTCAAGCAGACCTAGGGTTATGCATAAAGGGTCAGCTCCAAAATGTATTTATAAAAATTTGATGAATCAGTTTCAAAATCCAAGTGAATAGTGTCAAAACACATGTAGAAGGTTAACTATTATTACGGGTAATGATGGATTTTTTTTTTTTTGGTGGTGGCCACAAGGGGTAAACAGATTGTGATCACGAGGGAACCATTACATAACATATCCGCAACATGTGAGGTGAGATATTTGAACCTGGGCCTCTCAGCAACTAGAGAGGTTTAACTACCCACTTGCTCTCCAACTCCTCCACATGGGCGGATATTAATGATGGAAATTTAAACTTAAAATGGTAAAATTATTATAAAATTGGGACAAATCGACCCCCCCAAAAAATTTAAACACAAAATTTTTTGGCTAATGGGCCTTGGTCAAGGGTCTCAAATATTAGCCAATTCCAAATTTTGAAAATCCCAATTTTAGCCAATTGGCTAAAAATAGCCGCTATGCATAACCCTGAGCATATCTGAAAATTGAAGTTAAAGTGCATCATCAATCAAACATGGGGTCTATTCCCATGGCATCACCTCACCTTGTGGTTGTGTCATAAGTAGAGTGATGTGACCCTGATGGTCTCTTTGTGTGAGTGTGAGTCCTCTGGCTAGGATGGACAAAGGACTACCCTGAGGTGGAGCGCCTACTAACCTGTGAACCACCTGCACCTGATGCCTCCCTATGGACCATTCCATGCCTCCTAATATGCATCTAGAGAGATTCTATGTGGTAGACATACCCATGGATCTTCCCCTCGTACTCATCTAGCAATGCTTATAAGCGAAGAACCTTTACCCCTGATTTTGCCCCATGATATGCCTCGGTATCACCCTATGGTGTAGAAGGAGGAAGAAAAAACTAAATCTTAGTAGCACCACCCATGGACTTGTTAAGCTGATTTGAGGTAAGTCTTTGAGAAGGCTTGTGGAATATTTTTGTGTGAGATTTTATGGAAGCTTGCAGTGTAGATTTGAGAAAGTACTAGAGAGGACTTATTGAGCATATTTGGACAAGTTCTGTGTGAGTTTGTTGAGAAAATTTGGATAGGTTTTGAGTGGACCTATTGAGAATATTTGAGCAGGTTCTGTGTGGACCTATTGAGAAAATTTGATCAGGTTTTGTGTGGGCCTATTGATTATATTTGAGCAAGTTCTGAGTGGACCTATTGAGCATATTTGAGTAGGTTCTTAGTGCACCTGTTGAGAAAATTTGAGCAGGTTCTGAGTGGACCTATTGAGTAGATTTGAGTAGGTTTTGAGTGGACCTGTTGAGAAGATTTGATAGGTTCTAAGTGGACCTATTGAGAAGATTTGAGAAGGTTCTAAGTGAACCTATTGAGAAGATCTTTGGAGGTGACAGAGTAGAGAGGACAAAGTCTCCAATGGATAGAGATCCATCAAGTAGGACATTAAGGATTGGTATTTTGAGTGAGGAGAAGAGTCTTCAAGTGAAGAAAGATCCACGGTCAATGCAGTGGAGGTAATGTCTTCTAGAGGATCACCATATAGAGTAGAGGAGAAGGAGTTCTCCTATGGATATTGATACAAAAACCAGATTTAGGGGATCAACATCTCCTTTGAACATAGATCCATAAACATTATAATTGGGAAGGATTCCCAAAATATTATTTAAGAAATATTTTCTTTGTGAAGGTAGCCCACATTGGGTGAACCACATTAAATCTGTCTCTATTATGTCTGGTGTTTTTTGCATTACTTTTATTACTACTATTGATATTGCTATCTATACACTACATAATATTGATTTGAAAAGAAAATTACAAAGTGGTTTTATACTGTTCACCCCCCTCTCAATATAAGCTTGTGTTCCTCACCTTGGATATTCAGGATCCCATCACTAGTTGAAACACTAAAATCCTAGCTGGTACAAGGGAAATATGAAAGCTACAAAAGTTTTCTAGGTTACCTTAAGCGAAAAGGATTTTTATTGCTTATCCCCATGTGCAACCGGTTTAAATTTTCTAATAACTAGCAAAAGGACAAGCTTCACCCTAACCAATTTAATCCCTTGCTTAAATCAAAATGAGCAAAAATATTTAAACAAAGTGTAAATATAAGATTTCCAAAGCACAAATTCAAGATTCCAAAAGCACATATTCAAAGTACTCAAAAGCACAAAAGCAAAGCAAATAGTGATTATCATCACTACACAGATCCCTTGATAAAAAAAAAAACAATCAAAATAAACAGTGATTTTCATCACTACACATGAGCAAGTATCCCAAATAAGATGAAGAAAAGAAGGGAATGGAGCTTTAATCCTTGGAATTTTCAATATTACACAAAACTAGAAGGAGATATCCTTACGCATGACGATATGTCTATCACAAAATCTTCTAGCATTTGTATAGACCAATGTTTGAATGTGGATGAGCTAGCTTTGGGTAACCCAATACTGCCTAGTAGTATAGTCCAACTAAGTCCAACATAAGGATAAGATAAACACTTGAGGATCCCTGATATTAGCAATGGGCTAAAAGAATCCTGCCTGAATTTGGAGGAAATGCTTGAGTTCTATCTAAATATATATTCATTTACACACACAGAGATAATGAATATCCAGGTAAATAGTGAAAGCCCGTCTTTTCAAAAGTCTTGTATGGTTAGTACATAGTTGTTGATAGGGTAACTAGAGTGTTTGAATTCTCAAGAAAAACCTCATAAATTCCTACATGGAAACAAATCATATCATCAATCACATTATCAAATTTTTCTATAATATTTTGTAAATTAGGGGGTATTAATAAAATAAACTAGATATCGGATATATGTCAAAAACAATATTTAAATGACCACTAATTATTTTATATATTTTAAATTACATAATCTTATCCAGAAAATACATACATTCCACACCATTACATTGCACATATGGATGGTTTAAATAATTAATTCTTATGATTAGAATGATTATTAAAACATTCATGGTTGTTATACTTGTTGTGGTATCACCTATTAGATTGTCAAAATCATAGCATATGCAGTCCTTGTGTTTAAGTGATCAAAACATACAAGTTCATTCGCATTAGGTTACATATTACATTCACCATATCATAGCATAAATTAGATGCACATATTGAAATAAAAATCAAACATGCATTTAACAATAAACATTGCATCCATAAATGCATAGTTCATAACTCATCCATTCACATCTAAGATCACATCATAATCCACATACAATCATAAAATCCATCATTAAATCAATGAATTATATATCACATTATATCACAATAATTAGATCAAATCACATCTGCATAAGCATCCATCTAAACATCCACATTATCATAAATATCATCTATCATCTATCACATACATCAACTCATCATAATGCCATCATCACATTGCATAATAAAACAAAAAATAAAACAAAAACATGAGCAATAAATGATACACATAATGAGTCATAATGCAAAGATATCATATAAATGTGTGTCAAAAACATGGGCGAACAAAATTGCCTATGGGCTATAGTAATATAGGTCAAGTAGACCCAGGGTTATGCATAAGAGGTCAGCTCCAAAATGTATTTATAAAAATTTGATGAATCGATTTCAAAATCCAGGTAAATAGTATCAAAACACATGTAGAAGGTTAACTATTATTACGGGTAATGATGGAAATTTAAACTTGAAATGGTAAAATTATTATAAAATTGGGGTGGATCGACCCCCCAAAAAAATTTGCACCCAAAATTTTTTGGCTTATGGCCTTGGTCAAGGGTATCAAATATTAGCCAATTCCAAATTTTGAAAATCCTAATTTTAGCCATTTGGCTAAAAATAGCCGCTATGCATAACCCTGAGCAGACCAAAAAAATGAAATCCAAGCATCTCATAAGTCAAACACAGGGTCTATACCCCTGGCATCACCTCCCCTTGTGGTTGTGTCATTAGTAGAGTGATGTGACCCTACTAGTCTCTTTGTGTGAGTCTGAGTCCTCTGGCTAGGATGGATGGAGGACTATCCTGAGGTGGAGTGCCTACTTACCTGTGAACCACATTCACTTGATGCCTTTCTAGGGACCATTCCATGCCTCCTAAGCTACATCTAGAGAGATGCTATGTTTAGACATGCCCTTGGATCTTCCCCTCGTACTCATCTAGCAATGCTTATAATCAAAGGACCTCTGCTCCTGAGTCTGCCCTAGGATATGCCCCGATATCTCCCTATGGTGTAGGAGGAAGAACAAACTAAATATTAGTAGCACCACCACTTATAGTAGCATGTAAATCCTAGATCTATAGTGTGAGCTACTCTATAGTGGTGTCATATTGTGCTATAGTAGCATCTCACTACTGTACCTAGATCTTGGTCGACTAGAGCTCATCCTTGACCTCATACAACTATTATCTAAAAGGAGAATGTCTCCCCTTGGGATATAGCTCCTCATACTCCTCAGGAGCTTCCTACTCCTCCACTCCCACATGCACTATTGGATAGCCCCATACCTTAGCCCTAGCTTGGACTCTGCGCTCTGCTAGATTTGGGCCATCGTCCTCGCCATCATCCTCATGACCCAAGCTATCATCACCATGCCACAATAGATCCCCCCTCCACTATACAAATGCATATATGACTCTCCCAGCAATTCCTGGGTCAACTTTTGGGGCATCCTCCTCATCATAAAGTATTGTGATTCATGGAGGAGGGAGGTTTCCTTCTACTATAAGGTGCCTATACAAAAATAGAACTAACGGCACATCCTAATACAACCTGTACTGACAAAGAACCCGAGAGTAGAAGAAATACTCCTTGATGCCAACCTTACGATCAATGAGCCACCACTCATGTTGCGTCCTAACTATGAAACTGGATGGATCATCCCAAGATGGGCACTCATGATAAAGATGCCATATGATATCGCTGACCTTCAACCCAGTAAAATTAGCAGTGTAGTGGGAGAGCTCCCTCGCATAAGGATGGATCTTGCGCTCCTCATGCCCTCAAGCCCATATAGTAGCATAGCACTGCATACGCTCCTCTATGACTGTAATATCAGTAGAAATTACTTTGGGGTGATCTACCTTAATGTGCTCCCATCCCAAAACATGTAGGCGCAAGCTACAAGTGATGCCAATGCGACCCTATTGGTGGATGTGGTACAACTCATCATAACACTAGGCCAACAAGGACCTCCCCATGCATATATGATGGGATGTGCAATGTCGATCAGATCCTGGACCATCACAATAAGGTTCCAAAAGAACCTCATTCCTGAGCAATATGGAATAAGAATTTTGCTAACAACCATTAGCAACACTACGTACCTATCAAATAATATATTCTCTCATTACCAGTGCAGAATAGATACACTGCTATATTTTGTCCTTGAAGGCATCTACAAAATGCATTCCAAAAACCTGAGCAAAGACACCATCATGATCATTAGTGGTTGAAGAGACAATGGCCACTCCATAAAAGGGGATCTAGAAAATCCTATACACATCCTTCGGTATGATAGTCATCTCATCGATGGGAAGGTGGAAGGTATTAGTCCGAGAGTCCCACTGGTGTACTAGGGCCATGAGGTAAGCCTGATCTGACATAATAGTGGGCAACCTAGTGACAAACTATAGCCTGCGGGCCTTGAGCCAGGACCATTTTGTAGTAGTCATAAGAGGTAGAAGGTCATTCAAAAGCCTCAGGTCCTAATCCCGAGTAGTGAGAATCTAAGAGCAAAAGAAAAAAAAGCATAACTACAATGCATCTAAGGCATAAATCACAATAAATCATGAAAAATAATGAAAATAATGATAGGCTATTCTAAATTCTAGGTGAGAAGAGCAATAAATACACCTAATCATGCAGTAAATTTAAAAAATCAATTAATCACTTCAAAATGCAAAAAATAAAAAAATTGCCTAAGTTTTCTTAGTCGTTGTTGCCTACAGTGGCCAAAAATCAGTTGCTAAAGCAGGAAGCAGCCAAGCCGTCAATGGTTAGATTTCCAATCGTTGAAATTCAAATTGACCGCTACCATCGATAGTGGCCAAGTTGTAGGCCAACACATCCACTCTGAGCAGTAGTGGATAATAGGAGACGTGACATACGTGTCTGCCCTAGGCTAAAAATACAAAAAAAATAACAAAATGGAGGTAAGCCCACCAAAAAAATCCTAAACTAAATCTAACTACAAGTTGGGTTCATTTCCAACAAGATTAATGAGGTTCATTCACCAATTACTTAGTGTGGGTTCATTTTACTAAAAAGTGAGTAGGGTTAAAGGTTTCAAAGAGTACATGAGAAGCTCCGGCTCCTCCACTCGATGATGCCTCATCCCGTGCAGCCATGATCCTCCAAACCGCAACAACACTCCAAGTCACAAAAGTCACTTTCACTGTAGAGCTCTAAAAAATGAATTTCCAGTTGGAAAGAATGAAAATTCAAAAACCCTAGGTTAATTTTATATTTTCAAATTATGCCTTGGTTGCCGCTATCATTAGCAGCCCAAATTTCTTGGCCGCTCAGGACTAGAGCGACCACAAGCAAGCATTTAGGTGTCACTAGATCTGACAACTAACAATGTAAGAAAGTACAGGAGGAGTTACCTCCATGAGAAGTAGAAAAAACATTAAATAAAATTATTTGTATGACTCATGATCATCATAATGTTCAACATAACAAAAAAGTCACATAAAAATAAATCTCAAGTAAACCTCGTATCAAGTTAATTACTCTATCAACTCAGTGGTTGCAGTTATTCGCACTCCATGCAATTTTACGATATGAGTTACAATAAGGCTACTTGGGGCAAAACATTCATTTAGGAATTACGATGTGTCTCCTTCAATCTCAAAGAATACCAACATGGTCAGACTGCTCCATAGGTACAAAAGAATCATCCTAATTCCTCTATGACACAAAAACACTAAGCCAAGTGATGCAATATAAGCATAAATAGAATCACTCATCCTAATTCCCTAAGAAGGCTATTGATAGCTAGACATCTCCCCGGGATAGGGATGAATGATTATCATAAACAATTGAGATCACACTTGGATGGGGGTTTTCCCATTAAAAGAACAAATACTAGAAAGAAGCCAAAACTAGTCAAAATTGGTCAACTAATTTTTCGCTTCATTCATTGCCCTTCCCTCACCAATTCATTGTGTGAGGGGGTATTTCAAATATTCAAAATAAAATCATAATAAAAATCAAAAAAATATCACTCGATCATATCAAAATTGCGTTCATCCTACGAATCATTGTAAACAACAACTACAAAGTTTCCCTTATTTGTTGGGGTCATAAGAAAATTGTGATATTATTTGTTCATAGCTCTCCTACTAGTAGGATCTGATTGTAGTAGCAAAAGCTACCCGATTTTTTTTTAGGAATGAGTGTGATTGAACATGTGCAAAGCCCTATGCTAAGTTAAGCCTTCCAAATATTGAAGCAATGATTCAAGGATGTGCATCATCTTGCATGATTGGGGCATCCAATGTTGATTAGACCAATGATCATCATACACCTTACAGACATATCAGTCTACATTTTTGCTTAGCATTGTGTTTTTCACATAGTGCATCACAAAAAGGGGTATTTGTAGACACCTAAAACATGTTATGTTTAGGATGACTACTAACATGAGCACATTCCTAGGTCATGTGACTAAACCTTGGACTTTACAAGTATCAAAAGTGGTTATCACCACTCATATGGGGTAGTCTTAGCCCATCAAAGCTTGACCACTATAAACCATGGCGGTTAGATCTTGGCTGCTCAAGCTCAGAGCGATCAAACCTCAATCTTTGTAGACGACAACGGTTAAACCTTAGTCACCGCAGATGATAGAGTCTAAGCCATAAAATCAAATTACTAACAAATCAGTCCATTCACAGGCAGAATTGGTAATCTGCATGCAATAAAGGTGAGCGAGAATAACTTTACATTCCATTTTCTTGACCATTTCACATGGGAGTCTTAAGTTCAAATTTAGAATTCAGTTAAACATTGAAAAACAAAAGTTTCTCATGCTAACATTCATTATGCATGAGAGATTCAGTCTTACAATTGTGAACATAGACCTAGGGCTTCACACACTTTAAAATAGGTAAGCCTAAGAGCACCAAGGGATCACAAATTGAACAAAATAGGTCATTGAGGAGAGCTTTTGAGATTTGGAGAGATTCCCTTGGAGATCACTTTTATAGTGAAGCCCTATCGGATTGGAGAGCATATTAGAGCATATTCAAGGAGCAAAAAAGTGCTAGTTGATCAAGGGTTTAACACATACAGGATATTCAAAACATTGAGCAAATCAACCACCATTTCAACACCAGATACAAGCTTTGATCCATAGCCTTGGAGAAAAGAAGGCAAGTTGCACTTTAGCGGTTACTATCTTGGATAGTGGCCTGTAGGCCTAACTTAGGGTTTAGACATTAGTTTATTTTATTCTTCTTTCTTCATGTCTTCATATCATTAGCATATATTTGCTTCATTTATTTGTTTTCATAGCATTAGTTTCATTTTATTTTCATTAAGCTCATTCATTGCTAACAGCCTCATCCGAGTGGGCAATCTCAAACATCTAAGCGTGTGTTGTTGTTTCATTGTTCATAAGGCCATAGGTTCATTAGAAAAATCCACAACATACGAAAGCAATAGGATCCCTCTAGGAATTAGGCCTAGAGAAGGAGGCATCTGTAAGCCCTCATACATTTCCTATGCGTCATCAGGAAGCCTGTAAAAGTGCACTCCCTTTGCTAGGGGATATTTTATACACCAACTGCCATCTTTTTGTGTAAAATAATGTATCAAATTAAGGGTATCCCTTAGATGGATTCATATGTAATATGATCTTGGAAATATCAATACAAAAGCATTCATTCATTTATTTCTTTGTATTGTGGTTATATTTGCTTTGTGCCTTTCATTTAATGCATGTTTAACATTAAATATTCAATTAAAATGTAAGTAGAGTAGCTAGTGGATGGCACGTCGCTTACCTAGGGTCACTACATATTGAACCATAGAGAAGCGTAACCCTTTAGTTTGGTCACCACCAATTTCACCCTTCTAGTTTCCTCCACACTCTCAAGGTTGAAATATTTCTCCATTTTTGATATCTAGTATATTAGTTCTTCAAGAACAAGACTACCCTCATACAATGGAAAATTAAATTTGGACCTATTTGAAATCTTATAAAAAGCATGAACAAACATTCTATGAATAACATATCCTTCTTCATCAAAATATGATGAGCTCGATTCATCCTAATGAAGAACACAAGCTTATACTGAGAGGGGGAGTGAACAGTATAAGACCACTTTTTACTTTTCTTTCCCAATCAATATTATGCAATATATTAATGGAAATATCAACAGTAGTAATCAAATCAATGCACAAATCACCACACACAATAGAGACACCAATTTAACGTGGTTCACCCAATGTGGGCTACTCCACGGAGAAAATATTTCACTAAAATTTTCTCAACAAATATCTTGGGAAACCTTTCCCTATTACAATGTTTATGGACCTATATCCAAAGGAGACACCAATCCCCTAATCAAGTTCATGGATATCTATCCATAGGAGAACTCCTTCTCCTCTGCTCTGGTTGGTGATCTTCTAGAAGAACTGTTGCCTCCACTACATTGGCTTATGGATCTCTATCCACTGAAGACTCCTACCCTCACTCAGAAGACCTATCTTCACTACCCTGGCTAATGGACCTCTATCCACTAGGAGACTATCATCCTCTATACTCTATCACCTCCAAAGCTTTATCTACTCTCAAATCTACACTAAACACGATCCTTTGGTCTAGCACAAATCTTCTCAATCTCTCTCTCTGCTCTAACACAAACCTGTCCTCAAATCTACTCCAATCTCTATCCTCAAATCTGCACTAAACATAGTCCTTCGATCTAGCACAAATTTGCTCAATCTCTATCCTCAAATCTACACTAAACATAGTCCTTCGATCTAGCACAAATCTGCTCAATATCTTTCCTCAAGCCTTAACACAAAGCTTGACTCAATCACAAATCAACTCTACTAGATCTGCCCCAAACCTTAACCCAAGGTTTGAACAAATCAATCAATCAACTTTGCTCTCAAGTCTTCTCAAATACTTATCTCAAATCTGCATTGTAAGCTTCCACAAAATCTCACACTAATCTATCCACAAGTCCTCTCTAGAACTTGTCCAATATGCTCAAAAAGTCTTCACCAAGACTTACCTCAAATTTGCTCAACAAGTCCTCACTAGAACTTGTCCAATCTGCTCAACAAGTCTTCACCAAGACTTACCTCAAATCTATATTGTAAGCTTCCACAAAAGCTTACTCAACTCAACTCAATTTAACACAAAATCCTCTTCAATCACTTAGACAAGATTCACACAGAATCTTGTTTAATCTCACAGAAACATATAGAGAATTGTTAGAGACTCAATATGCTTCACACTCACAACAATGCTCAATCACTTTCAATCTCTTTCTCAAATCAATTTAGAATATAGAACAATTTGTTTCATAGAACTTGAACTATCACTTCAACACTTCCACTTGACTAGGCTCAATCAACTCCACTCAATCAATCACTCAATGAAACACTCCTTGCTTACAAACCCTAGTCCAAGCATATGAACACTCACTCAATTATTTCCAACAATGCTTATCAAACAATCTCACATAACAATGATACTCATGATCTTGCACAAACCCTAGTTTCAATATAGTTCTCAACTTCACATAACAATGATACTCATGATCTTGCACAAACCCTAATCATGCATATGAAGGTTCATTCAATATTTCCAACAATGCTTATCAAACAAGGTTTTTATCATCAAATTTCACTCAGAAAAACCTTTAACAATCAAACTCAACAATGCTTATCAAACAACCCTTTTCTCTCCAACTTAGCATTCACAACATCCAAAAATCACTCACAAGGAAGATGTGCCCATACCTTTTGTTTGATGAAGAATTGACCTTAAAAACTTGTCTCAATCACAATTACTCTTTTGCCAATCTTAAGGGTTAGGTAGCAAAAACCTTCTCAAAACTTCATTCAATAACTCCCTCACAAATTATTCTCACCATACAAAACATTAGATCTCAATTACACCTTATTACTCCTTTCAACTATTAAACACAATAAGACTTTATTTTAAAATAACATTTAAACTCCTCTAAAGCCTTATTACTCCTTTCAACACTTTAATCACCAAAATCACAATATAAAATTTATTTTCATAAACCTTATACCTCCCTAAAATCTCATGCCAAACAAACCTTAGGACAAAAAATTAAATTTAAAAATTAAATACCTTTTGCCCTTGGTGGGAATCGAACCCATGCTACGCTGCCACTAGCGCCCTAGTCATGGCTTCAACTACCATGTGAGCTAGGCGCTCACATGGGACCTAAGTGTGCCCATGCACACTTATTCCCTATGCTACCACCAAAATATTTTAAAACCAAAAATCTTCCTCCTTTTGCTATCGCAAAGTCTCGAACCTGAGACCTCCCCTCTACTGCAACTTAGTACCCAAGCCAATCGTCATCTAGGCTAGCCTCCCGAATGGTTCTTTGAACCTAGCACTACTTCCCTTTATTCCTTTCTCTCCCTTGGAGTTAGCACTACGAGCACAGCCAAGAATACATGATTTTCAAAATTACAAATTAAGCCTTTGATTAAGGCTATATTAATATGCCTTTCAAGGCATTTGCCTTCACGTCGGTGGATAGAGAAATTAGACTTTGCATTTCGAAAATAATATTTTAATTATAATTATTTAAATTCAAAATGAATTTAAATATTATAATTAAATATTTAAATGTCCTTTGGGCCTTTTCAAATAAAATAAAATATAAACTTCCTTAGGTTTTTAGGGGAACCTTTTGCCATTATCACCTTAGCAAAATAACCTTATTATTTTCTTTCAACCACCATGGAACGAAGATATCTTTTCAACCCTTTTATTTTACCCAAATATTATAATATTGTTATCCTTCTTGCTTCTCTTTTGATGCTTCAGCCATATAATATTTAAATTAAATATTATATCCTTACCTCTTAGAAAATCAACCATGAACCATTTGCTTAACATTATTTTGACATTTTCTTAGTATTCCTTTGACATCAATGACAACAAATCCTGCTCATATTTCCAACAATATCCCCCTTTGTCATTAATGGCAACCCATTTACCTTTTATCATTTCCTTTACCTCTTTCTATTTTGCTCCCCTTGAGAAACTACTCCCCCTGATTGAATGCTTTCCTCCTAACTCAAATCTCTCCCCCTTACTCAAATCTCTCCCCTTTTGTCATCAATGGCAAAGGGTCACCTTTGGGGCTCAAGGCTAAGAATGAAACTCTTAGCTTAGCCCCTCCCCCACCTCCTCTTGAGGTGGTTAATTCTAGGATGGGAGTATTTCTACTCCCAACATGCACTGATATTTACCTTTGTCCACTTTCCTCCTCATCTGATCCTTCTGATCCCTCTGACTATTCCTGTTCCTGCTTGTCTCTGGAATTTCTTCTCTACACCACTTTGTTGTATTTCCATCATTATTGCACTTATAACACTTAATGTTATTATTCCTTGGAGGTGCAAATGTCTTGGGATTTCTCCTGGTGAAGCCATATCTATTCTTGTCATGAACCCTGCAATTCATTGCCTTGTGACCAAACTGATTACAAGAGTAGCAATACCCTTGAAAAGTTTTACATATTTCTGAATTTTCCATATTCCTATCTTTCATGTGTCCTACATTGTGTAGCCTTGTGCCCAAACCTGTGACATGAGAAGCATCATCCATTGAAACTACCTTGCCTTGACCTCATTGGTCTTTTAGTCTCTTTTACCCTGTGTTAGTTCCTGTTCCATCTGTTCCTCTTTTGTGCATTATTCCTTTCCTTGTTGAAATTTTTGTTGTCCAACTCATCCTCAGAAGTCTCACTCTCTCTTACACTCTCTTCTTCTAAATTTTCTTCTTCTTCAGAACTTGAGGTTGACTCCTCTCCTTGTTTCTTTTGTACCTATTCAAAACCAAGACATGTCTTGTTTGTTGACCGTCTTTGTACCTTGATAATCTTGTCTATGGTTTTTGAGCTTTTCCCAAACTTGTGTAACCTATCCTTAGACTCTTTTACTTCTTTCCTTAGTAGATCCACCTCATGCTCTAACCTTTCACATTCTAAAACCTTTGCTTCTAACTTCTCTTTGAATCTCCTTGTCTTAGCCATTGACTTATTTAGATCCTCTATAAGATTTCCTTTCTCTTCATCACATTCTTGAAACTGAAGCTTAAGTTTGGAGTTTTGCTTTCTTACCTCCTTTAATGCATTAAGGGTAGAAATAAGTTCACCTTCAAGATCAACTTCTCCTATTTCTAATTCTTCCTCTATTTATTTGCCTTTGGAATCATCTTCATTTCCTTCTAATTTGTCTTCTATAGGATCACCTACTTCTTCCTCTATTGCCATGAGTAGATTCTCTTCTGGTCCTTCAAGTGTATCTTCATATTCATCATCATTGAAACTGAAACCACTCTTTGTACAACTATCTTCAATATGACCAAAATTTCCACATCTAAAACACTTGAGGATTATTGGTGATCTTTTCTTAACCACTTATTTTTATTTTGCTAGAAATAGTACTTCATCATTTTTTGAGGAACTTTCATCACTATTACTTGAATACTTACTTGCTTTGTCTACATAGAAACTCTTCTTCTATCTTTGGAAGAACTTATTTCCTTGCTTGCCTTGTCCATCCCTGCTTTTCTTTTGGTACCTGTATTTTTCTATTTCCTTGTTCTTATGATCCTATTTTTCTTCATCATTGCTATTTCTAGCTTCTTGACAATCAGATGCATAGTGACCATACTTTCCACAATTGAAACATCTAATAGATTTCGTACCTTTAAAATTTCTTGGATCCTTGTTCCTTCTACCATAATTTGCTTCTTCATCACTGGATAACTCATTGCTTGAATCTGAATTCTTACCCTTTGTCTTCTTGGTAGCTTTGAAGGCTGCTTCTTTTTGGGGATTAGGTTCCTCTTTTGTTCTCATCTCAAAAGTTGTAAGAATGCCATGTAATTCATCCCTTGTCAAAATATCACTATCTTTTGATTCCTCTATAGCTGAAATATTTTCACTAAACCTTTTTGGGAGTGACCTTAAAATCTTATCACAAACATCAGATTCTTGAACTTCAAGTCCAAGTCCTTGCATGGAGTTAACAACCTCGTCTACATGAAGTAGATAAGCACTAATGTTTTCCTCATCCTTCATTTTTAGGTCTTCAAATATTCCCTTGAGATTTCGCAACTTTACCTTTTTGACCTTTTTATCTCCTTCATATATGCCTTGCAATTTATCCCAAATTTCCTTTTCTGATTTGTAGTGCATAACCTTTATAAACTCTATTTTATGCAAACCTCTCAAAATTGCATTCATTGCTTTTGAATTGTAATGATGTAGAAGCTTACCATATTTATCTGTAGGTGGAGTAGTTGGTGGTGTGTATCCATTTTCAACTGCTTCCCATATTTCATTTCCAAGTGCCATCAGGTGAATCTTCATTCTCATACTCTAAAATACATAATCACTCCCATCAAACACTGGTGCTAAATTATCTGAGGATCCACTCTTAGAATCCATCTGTGTTCTTGTGAGATTTTCCTTCAAGTTTTTAAACTCTTTCGAAGGAACCCGCTCTGATACCAATTGAAGAACACAAGCTTATATTGAGAGGGGGGTTGAATAGTATAAGACCACTTTTTACTTTTCTTTCCCAATCAATATTATGCAATATATTAATGGCAATATCAAAAGTAGTAATCAAAGCAATGCACAAATCACCACACACAATAGAGACACCAATTTAATGTGGTTCACCCAATGTGGGCTACTCCACGGAGAAAATATTTCACTAAAATTTTCTCAAAAAATCTCTTGGGAAACCTTTCCCTATTACAATGTTTATGGACCTCTTTCCAAAGGAGACACCAATCCCCTAATCAAGTTTATGGATCTCTATCCATAGGAGAACTCCTTCTCCTCTGCTCTGGATAGTGATCTTCTAGAAGAACTATTGCCTCCTCTACACTGGCTTATGGATCTCTATCCACTTGAAGACTCCTGCCCTCACTTAGAAGACCTATCTTCACTACCTTGGCTAATGGACCTCTATCCACTAGAGATTATCATCCTCTATACTCTGTCACCTCCAAAGCTTGCTCTCAACTCTATCTCAAATCTGCACTAAACATGATCCTTCGGTCTAGCACAAATCTGCTCAATCTCAATATTTGATCTAACACAAACTTGATCTAGCATAAATCTGCTCAATATCTATCCTCAAATATACACTAAACATAGTCCTTCGGTCTAGCACAAATCTACTCAATATCTATCCTCAAATCTACACTAAACATAGTCCTTCGGTCTAGCACAAATCTACTCAATATCTATCCTCAAGCCTTAACACAAAGCTTGACTCAATCACAAATCAACTCTGCTAGATCTACCCCAAACCTTAACCCAAGGTTTGAACAAATCAATCAATCAACTCTGCTCTCAAGTCTTCTCAAAGACTTATCTCAAATCTGCATTGTAAGCTTCCATAAAATCTCACACTAATCTATCCACAAGTCCTCTCTAGAACTTGTCCAATCTGCTCAACAAGTCTTCACCAAGACTTACCTCAAATCTTCTCAACAAGTCCTCACTAGAACTTGTCCAATCTGCTCAACAAGTCTTCACCAAGACTTACCTCAAATATGTATTGTAAGCTTCCACAAAAGCTTACTCAACTCAACTCAATTTAACACAAAATCCTCTTCAATCACTTAGACAAGCTTCACACAAAATCTTGTTTAATCTCATAGAAACATATAGAGAATTGTTAGAGACTCAATATGCTTCACACTCACAACAATGCTCAATCACTTTCAATCTCTTTCTCAAATCAATTTAGAATATAGAACAATTTATTTCACATAACTTGAACTATCACTTCAACACTTCCACTTGACTAGGCTCAATCAACTCCACTCAATCAATCACTCAATGAAACACTCCTTGCTTACAAACCCTAGTCCAAGCATATGAACACTCACTCAATTATTTCCAACAATGCTTATCAAACAATCTCACATAACAATGATACTCATGATCTTGCACAAACCCTAGTTTCAAGATAGTTCTCAACTTCACATAACAATGATACTCATGATCTTGCACAAACCCTAATCATGCATATGAAGGTTCATTCAATGTTTCCAACAATGCTTATCAAACAAGGTTTTTATCATCAACTTTCACTCAGAAAAACCTTTAACAATCAAACTCAACAATGCTTATCAAACAACCCTTTTCTCTCCAACTTAGCATTCACAACATCCAACAATCACTCACAAGGAAGATGTGCCCATACCTTTTGTTTGATGAAGAATTGACCTTAAAAACCTGTCTCAATCACAATTACTCTTTTGCCAATATTTAAGGGTTAGGTAGCAAAAACCTTCTCAAAACTTCATTCAATAACTCCCTCACAAATTATTCTCACCATACAAAACATTAGATCTCAATTACACCTTATTACTCCTTTCAACTATTAAACCCAATAAGACTTTATTTTAAAATAATATTTAAACTCCTCTAAAGCCTTATTACTCCTTTCAACACTTTAATCACCAAAATCACAATATAAAATTTTATTTTCATAAACCTTATACCTCCCTAAAAGCTCATGCCAAACAAACCTTAGGACAAAAATTAAATTTAAAAATTAAATACCTTTTGCCCTTGGTGGGAATCGAACCCACGTTGCACTGCCACTAGCGCCCTAGCCGTGGCTTCAACTACCATGTGAGCTAGGTGCTCACGTGGGACCTAAGTGTGCCCGCACACACTTATTCCCTACGCTGCCACCAAAAGCTTTTAAAACCAAAAGCTTCCTCCTTTCGCAGCCGCAAAGTCTCGAACCCGAGACCTCCCCTCTACTGCAACTTAGTGCCCAAGCCAATCATCATCTAGGCTAGCCACCCGGATGGTTCTATGAATTTAGCACTGCTTCCCTTTATTCCTTTCTCTTCCTCGGAGTTAGCACTGTGCACACTTCTTCTCCCTTCCGCGTTCGATCGATGAGCACAACCAAGAATACATGATTTTCAAAATTACACATTAAGCCTTTGATTAAGGCTATATTAATATGCCTTTCAAGGCATTTGCCTTCACGTCGATGGATAGAGAAATTAGACTTTGCATTTCGAAAATAATATTTTAATTATAATTATTTAAATTCAAAATGAATTTAAATATTATAATTAAATATTTAAATGTCCTTTGGGCCTTTTCAAATAAAATAAAATATAAACTTCCTTAGGTTTTTAGGGGAACCTTTTGCCATTATCACCTTAGCAAAATAACCTTATTATTTTCTTTCAACCACCATGGAACGGAGATATCTTTTCAACCCTTTTATTTTGCCCAAATATTATAATATTGTTATCCTTCTTGCTTCTCTTTTGATGCTTCAGCCATATAATATTTAAATTAAATATTATATCCTTGCCTCTTAGAAAATCAACCATGAACCATTTGCTTAACATTCTTTTGACATTTGCTTAGTATTCCTTTGACATCAATGACAACAAATCCTGCTCATATTTCCAACACCTCAGTGGAGTCTTCATATTCTACTAGGGTTCTCCCTCTTCTTGCAACACCTTCCATAGCTATCACACGAGCTTCAAGTGTTTGCAATATCCTTAGTATTTATGCATTGGTAATAAATCCACCTCCAGAGGATCTATGACCTCTGCCTCCTCTTGATATGCCTATTTCTTGGCCACTTTCAACAACTTGATATTCTTCTTGTGATCCTGGTCCATATTGCACATGCTCAGCATCCGACATTGTTACTAAACAACAAATATCTCCCTTTGAGAATATTTCTTTAGGTAACAATTTGAAGAGGCTCTAATGCAACCACAAATATACAAAAAAATACTTTAAGATAGAATCACTCCTAGAGACTAGGTACATAACCGAGTTTGACACAACAAGAACGACTTCGACTCTGATACCACCTAACACAGTCATAAGATGGATTATGCTAAATTAAATTAACCACACAGGAATTTAATAAAGTAATTTCAATGAACTTGAACAATTATTGGTATATTTTGTTACATTTCCATAACTAGAAGGTCCAATCACCATGAACTGGTACCAATGATTGATGAAGAAATACAGAATAACTACAAATTGAAAATAAGATAACTATAGGCTAAAACAAAATAACTGCAAATAAAAAAAACTAATCAAACCAGTGTCGATTGAAAACAAAACCAGTTCATGCTTAAGATAAAACAGTTGTAGATTGAGAAAAAATCCTAGCTAGTGCAAGTTGAACATAAAAAAATACAAACTGAACACCAAACCAAAATCAACAAAAAATAGCACAACTACAAGTTAAAACCAGAACCAAAGTTCATTGAAAAATCAAATTATTATAGCTTGGAAACAACACCAAGAACCACTAAAAATTGAACAACTGCCAGTTGAAATCCACACCAATATCCGCTAAAAATTGAAAAACTACATGTTCAAAACAACACCCATGTCGACCCCTGGTTTGAACCCCCCCCAAAAAAATAGATCCTTAATTTTTGTTTGCTTCCTAATTCCTTCTCCTCCTGCCAGTTCACATACGTCCCTGCCTCTTTAATTTAGCCACATTGCCTCATTTGAAAACCTTACCCTAGTCGCTCGAGTGTTCCCCAACTATTTTATAAAATATCTAGATTTGGCTATGGAAAGGGACATATGTGACAATACCAGACCCTAAGGAAAATTACAACAACTACAATTGAATCTACTGGCATAATGATTTACACACAACCTAAAAAAAACTAAGCTAGAAACCCTTGGGGAATGACATGTTGATTTTCACATGGATGCCTCTACATCACTCTCTCATCCATATAGGTCATATAATGATAAAATAGATCATACCTAGAGAAATTTAGAATCAAAATTATAATTTTCTTTCTATATTGTATTGGATTATATTAAAATAAAATAATTTTCTAATTATTAGATTGTTAGATTTATTTATTTGATTGGATAAAATCATCACTAATAATCTAATTTTAATGATTGAATTATAAAATTTCTTAATTTGCTTATTTACTTTCATTGTAATTATCATCTTAATTTCTATTTTACTTTATAAAATAATATATATTAGTTCAAGAACAATTCTTCCATTATTATATCAAATATTTATATTTTACTTTGGTGAGCTCAAAGTGAATGACCTTTTATCTTCTTTTAAGTACTAGAACCAAGGATTTTAAGAATTAGGCTCCTCTCTCTCCCTTTGTAAAATCCATGTAGGTGATTGAATGGCAAAATGGGTCTTACAAGATTCTTTTGCAATGTCTCAATAATATCTAGATAGTATCTTTCTTAGTTCATTCATTATCAACAAGTGTCTATTATTAACAAAGGAGTATTATTAGAGATATTTAAAATCAAAAATATAATTTCTTTACTATATAGTATTGCATTATATTAAAATAAAATAATTTTCTAATCATTAAATTTTTAGGTTTATTTATTTATTTGGATAAAACCGTGATTAATGATCTAATTTATTGAAGTAGTTAGTTTCTTTTGTTTATTATTTACTTTTATTGTAATAATCACCTTATTTTCTATTTTAATTTAAAAAATAATATTTATTAATTAAGGAACCATATTTCCATTGTTTCATCAAATATTTATAGTATATTTTAGTGAATTCAATATGAACAACCTTTTACTACTCGCTAGGGATCTTGTATTTTTTAAGAACTAGGAATGTAGATTTGAAAAACTAGATGCACCCTCTCTCATGTATATTTTAAGAACTAGGAATGTAGATTTGAAAAACTAGATGCACCCTCTCTCATGTATATTTTAAGAACTAGTCCCACCCTCTCTCACACACATAGGAATAATTGTCTACCATTCCATAGGAATTTTATATTTTTTTTTAAGAACTAGTATTGGGGATTTAAGAACTAGGGCTTCTCTCTAATACTTAATTTATTCTTATTTTTGTGATATTATGTATATGGCATAAGATCAAAGGCCTTTTTATCATTTTAAAAGATATTTTTAAATTAGCTATATAGATTCAAAATGAACTCAATTCAATTCATTGCATTACAACATCATTGTGGTATTTTACAAAACAACATTA